>MU670040.1:1689-22583 GCA_026770625.1 Nicotiana glauca | reverse complement strand
ATATATATATATATATATATATATATATATATATATATAGATAAAAATTTTTTTAAAAAATCATTTAGGCTCGTCTAGTCCCATGGGCCCGACCCATTTAGCCCGGGACTATGTGGTCTTAGCACAATGGGCGGTTCCACCCATTTGGACCTTTAGGCCCGAGACCGTTTGACCCGACCCATTTAGCCCATTTAGGCCCGGTCCCATCCAGAATACACCCTTATATATATATATATATATATGGAATATCTAGTTATACTCATATTTACATGATTTATACATATATTATATACTCCCCAATAATTTTTAGTTTAGATATTGAATGGACGACTATTTAGGTTAATTCTTGTAAACTTATATAAGCCAGTCAAGAAAGCCCAACTTGTGGATCAACATAGACAATTAAGGAAAATTAAATGATATTGCATAGCGTCTATAAATAATAGCTGAAAAATATATAAATTTTATATATTTTTTGTATATATATATATTATGTATGATATATAAAAAACTATATAAATTTTATACACTTTTTTTTACTACCAAATGTATATAGTTTCTTAAGTGATAAGTTATTTTTACATTCCTGTGAACACCCAGCCGGTCGTCTAAAGAATTAACGTCTCGATTCCCTATTAACCGCTTCCTCCGAGTTTATTTCTGCTATTTTGATTTGTCGGGATGTTCGATTTTGAGTTTCGGAGAGTTATGAGACACTTAGTCCCTAAATGAGAGCTTAAGTGTTGGAAAGTTGACCGTAGTTGGAACAGTGTGAAGATGATCTCAGAATGAAAATCTTATGGTTCCGTTAGCTCTATTGGGTGATTTCGGGTTCAGGGCGTGGTCAGATTGTGTTTTGGAGGTCCGTATCTAATTTAGTCTTGAAATGCTGAAAGGTCGAATTTTGAAGTTTCCGGTTCGATTGTGAGATTTTGATCTAAGGGTCGGAATGGAATCTCAAAAGTTGGAGTAGCTCCGTAGTGTTGAATGTGACGTGTGTGCCAAATTTCAGGTCGTTCGGACGAGGTTTGATAGACTTTTTGATTGAAAGCGTATTTTTGAGGTTTTGGAGTTATTAGGCTTAAATATATGGTTAATTCGAGGTTTCAATGTTGTTTTAGGTGTTTTAAGGATTGGTACAAGTTTGGGTAGTGGTTTGTGACTTGTTGGTGTCTTTGGTTGAGGTCCCGAGGGCTTCGAGGTGAATTCGGATGGTTGACGGAGGAAATTTTAGAGTTTAAGTTGCAACTTTAGCTGCTGGTGTTGTCATAACCGCACCTGCGGTTCGGTTTCCGCAGGTGCGGCGCCGCAAAAGCGGAATTTTGGCCATCTCTTCAGGAACCACATATGCAATATATTTTCCGTAGAAATGGTATCGCACCTGCGGGTAAAGGGTCGCAGATGCGGATTCTGCCCTTTAAGTGGGAAATCGTAGATGCGATATTTGTTCTGCAGAAGAGGGACCGCACGTGACCGCAGATGCGAAAAGTGCTGGGCATTATTTTTAAAAGGGGTTCCATAACTTTGAAGGAGGGATTTCAAGGGAACTTCATTGAGGTAAGGGATTTGGACCTAAAACCCGTTCCTATGCTATTATTACTCTGATTAGAGCTAGAAATTATAGAAATTAAGGGTGAAAATTGAGGAAAATTAGGGCTTAGTATTGGAGATCTTTGAGTGATGATTTGAGTGACCATTTGAGGTCTGATTTTGGTAATTTTGATATGCATGACCTCGTGAGAGTGTGAGGATTCTGAAAATATAAATTTTACCCGATTCCGAGAGGTGAGCCTGAGGGGTGTTTTGGTTATTTTACCTAATTTCGCGTATTAGCTTAGAATTTAATTGTGGAATCAGTTACTTGAGGTTTTATTTAAAATTTGCAATTGAATTGAATATATTTGGGCCATTTGGAGTCGGATACTCATGGCAAAAGCGTGGTTTCGGGTTTACTTGCGCTTGTTAGAGGTAAATGACTTGTCTAACATTGTGTGGGGAAATTTTCCCTTAGGATTTGGTATATTTGATACTTGAAACTCCTTGTACGTAAGGTGACGAGTGAGTACTTGTGCTAATTGTTGGAAATACAATTTTTCATTAAGTACTACTAGTATGTTTACCTTTCTATTTAATTCTTGTACTATTTAAGCATGTGTTAGCTTAGTAAAAGCATGCCTAAGTGATTAAATTGCCTTATTTGCTTAACTGCATTACCTGAAGCCTTTGCAGCATGCTAGACTAGACTATTTGTTTGCCTTAATATGAAATTTGATATTTTCTGAGCATTCCTCCTGTTGTTGTTGTGTATTTACATTGGGACTAGAGATGTGGGGTTCCGGTAGCTCCCCCCTTGTTTGTTTAAATTTAGGACTACGAATGTGGGATTCCGGTAGACCCCCCTGCACTGTGATATGGAACTACGAGAATACACCCGATAGATTCCCCCAGTACTGGGTATTTATGTTTGGGACTACGGAACGGGATTCTGGTAGATCCCCGTGTTCTATGAGCTGGACTACGGGACGGTATCCCGAAAGACTTATTGTATATATATATTTGGGACTTCAGGACGGTATCCTGGAACATCCCCGGCTGATATTGTTGGAGTTGACCTGTATTTCCCTTCGGTGTTTACATAGTTTCTGTGTAATTATTGTCCTATACATCTGTGTAACTTTCACTATTGCTCATACTTATACTGCTTTCTGTTCTATACTGTCGGATTATATTTTTTATTTAACCTTAGTAGGGCCCTGACCTTCCTCTTCACTACTCAACCGAGGTTAGGCTTGGCACTTACTGAGTACTGCTGTGGTGTACTCAAGCCCTTTCTGTGTATGTTTTTCATATGCAGATCCAAGTACATCTACTCAGGTTTACCATTCTTGAGGTGAGGCGTTTCTACGGGACTTCGAGGTATATTTGCCACGTCCGCAGACCGAGGAGTCTCTTTATATTCCTGTATTTAGTATTTAGCCCTTCTGTGTTTACTGTTCTTGCTAGACATTCTGGAGATTAGAGCTATGTAGTATTTTCTTAGCTTGTGGATCCGTGCGTTTCGGGGTTTTGGGGTAGTGTATTAGATTTTGAGAAGTTGTGTGTATATGCCGAACGTCATTTAAATATTGTTCCTTCAGTTATTTTCGGCTTTTGATTATTTAATTCCACAAGTTTGTTTTATTTTCCGCATTTGTTAGGCTTACCTAGTCGTAGAGACTAGGTACCGTCACGATAGTTTACGGAGGGCGAACTGGGTCGTGACAATTCCTATGCCATACAGTAAACTATATTACCCTCAATGTTTAAGGTTTGATATAATTTGTAGATAATTTGTAGATGCCTTATTTTCTGTTTGTAATGTAATTGTAGTTATTTTGTAGTTTTGTGTAGATTCTTTGAATATTACTTGTAGTATAAATACAATCTATTTTTGTTGCAGCACATTAATGTTATAATGTATTACTTGAGGAAAAGAAGCAAGTATGGCCCCCACAACAAAACCAGGTTTACTACAACAGATTGTGTGTTCAAGACTTGGAATGATCAAATTTATGAAAAGTTCCAAAAGTTTCCTCAAGAAAAGAAGTTTTCTATTGTCAAACCCCAGGACGTTGTAGCAGAATATATATTGGGGTATAGACTACTCACAAATATTGCATAGAATGAAGTGAATTATGTCACCATTCCCATCAACATTGTAGAAATATTCCACTGGGTGTTGGTTGTTTTTGACATTGCAGACATGCAACTTTATGCGTATGATTCCATGGTCTCTTCACGCAATCACCCTATTGTTGAATCATGTGCTGACAAGTTTTCTGTTATTATCCCTTTGTATTTGTCATGCACCAGTTTTTATGGGAAGTGTAAAGACATCAACTTCAAGAATACAAAGTCATACATTGAGAAAGATGATACCGACCCTCTTAACATTCAGTGGATCGTCGGAGAAATACCACAGCAAAAAGAAGGATCACTGTAACAAAAATCTTCTTTCTTTCTATACATTTAACCCTTTTTTTCTAATTGTTTGGTAAATATTGACATTTTCATTATCTTTGCAGCGATTATTGGTGGATTTGTTGCTGCATTTGCAGAGTATGTTAGTCTTGGAGAGTTATCAATTCCGGCAGAAGACCTTTCTGATATTGACCAACCTCGTATAGAGTGTTACTTTGGGACTATGCTAGAAAGAAGGAGGAGCATGGGACAATTAGTGAAAGTGAGGTGATAGGCAAATTGGCAAGGAGAAAAAGTGCACCATCTTTGAATGAGAAACCACGAGTCCAGAGGAAGAAGAAGTAGTTGTAATGTTCGGTGTGGAACATGTAGTATAATTATTTAGTTGATACTTGTTTAGAAGAAAGATGGTAGACAAGTCTTTGAACAATATAGTTGTGTTTTAATTGTAGCAGACCTGCGCTGCAATTATAGTAGCCTTTGTTTTTTTTTTCCTTATCCAGTATAGTAGTTCCAATAAAAATGTTCTGTTGGTTTTATATTCACTTGTTGAATGTTTACACTACTTGATATTCATTATTTTAGCATATAGATCCTTTCCAACTGAATATTTATATAATTATTCTGTCAACACAAAAATATGTAATTATTTTATTATTTTTCTATAGATAAAGTGTAAAAATCAGTAACTAAACATTTTGTTGTAAAAATATGTTGATTTTTTAACACTACCGGATCGGGTTTTGGATGAATCGGGAGCATTTTGGCACCTATTGTGGAAGTTAGCATTTTGGAAGAAATTTCATAAGTTTGGGTTGAAGTGCATTTTAGTATTATCGACGTCCGTTTGGGATTCCGAGTCTGGGAGTAGCTCCGTATGGTGATTCTGGTATTGGGAGCGCGATCGAAAGTGAATTCGAGATCTATGGGTCATTTTTGGAGTCATTTAGCTAAAGATAGAAATTTGAAGGTTTTTGAGGAGTTTGACCGGAAGTAGACTTTTTGATAACCGGGTTGGATTCCGATTCCGATTCCGAAAGTTGGAGTAGGTCCGTAATGTCGAATATGACTTGTGCATAAAATTTGAGGTCAATCAGACGTGATTTGATAGGTTTAGGCATCAGATATAGAAGTTTGAAATTCTAAAGTTCATTAAGCTTGGATTGGAGTGTGATTCATGGTTTTAGCATTGTTTGATGTGATTTGAGGCCTCGACAAAGTCCGTGATATATTTTGAGACTTGTTAATATATTCGGATAGGGTCCCGAATGGCTCGATTTAGTTTCGGGGTAGTTTTGGACCATTTCTAGACCATTTCAAGCTGCTGGATTTAGGCTACAGTAGTGTGCTACGCGATCGCGGGGAATTGGTAGCGATCGTGATGAGTAAAATGGGAGAAAATGGCCAGTGATTCGCGATTGCGGAAGGTCTTTCACGATCGCATAGAGGAAAGTTTCTGCTGCACTGACCCGATTTTGGAAGCTTGTATCTCGCAATCTCTAAGGAATTTGGAGATAATCCAAATGTAAATGTTGTAGCTCTTTGTCTCTAGTATTCAGAAAATCAATCTATTTGGAATTTGGAGTTGTGTACAAAAATCTATGAGTGGTACACTACAAATTATCCGGGAAGAGTTTGGAAATCGCGAAGAAAAAATTTATGTTGCACAGGGTTGACTTTGGAAGCTTATATCCTATAATATATAAGGAATTGGTAAATGATAAAAGCATAAAAGTTTTAGTACTTGGAGTCTAATTTTCAAAAAGTTAAACCATTTGCAATTTATAATTTTGTACAAAAAGTTATGGCCATTATACTAGAGACTATTTGGAAGAACTGGGCATTTGTTCTTTGCGATTGCGGAGGATTTTCCGCAATCGCGAAAGGAAAATTTTGGGCTGAGAAATGTTGTGCTTCACGATTGCGAAGAATTTTCCGCGATCACAAAGAGTAAATAGCTGGGCAGAAGCTATATTTCGAGGTTTCGACCATTTTTTTCATATTTGGAGCTATAGAGCTAGGATTGAAGCGATTTTTAGGCGATTTTTGGGGTAAGTGTTCTATATCCGAAAGTAATTATAATTCATGATTTTATGGTTATATTCATCATTTATTTCAGATTTAAATGGAAGAAATCAAGGTTTTGAAAAACTTTTCAAGAATGACAATTCAAGATTTGGAGGTCAAGTTGTTATCAGAATTTGATAAAATTGGTATGGTTGAACTCGTATCAGAATGGGTTCTCGGATTTTGGGAGTTTTTTTAGAATCCAGGAATGTGGGCCTGAGGGAGATTTTTTCAACTTTGCAAACGGAGTTAGGAATTTATCTAAATTGAATTATTGTGAGTATTAGAGCAGATGTTTATGGATTTTTCATTTATTGGCTAGTCTTGGAGCATTGTGCATCAATTTGAGTCGTCGGAAGAGCTTGGAAGCCGGTTTTGGAACTTCAGAGCGAGGTGAGTCTCCTTTCTAACCTTGTAAGAGGGAATTGTCCCCATAGGTAAAATAATTGGTTGTATGCTCCTATTTGTGGGGGCTACGTATGCATGAGGTGACGAGAGTCCGTCCGTAGCTACTAATATGTGTCAGTCCGGGCAGTCTAGGACCCAAAAGCATGCTATACTTGGAATATTTGTAACATTATTGACAATTGAACTGCTTAAATCCTACCGAATTGGTAAATGAATTTCTAAAAATAATTAAACTTCATTTTTCTAAATTGTTAAAAGAGAATTGGCTTTCTTTGGATAATTGTTTCCTGATGACTTCTTGATTGATTGTCAGTGTGTGTTTAAATTCTGGAACGTGCCGAACGCCTCAGTAGATTAAATAGATAAATCTATATTTTGCGCCATTCGACACTCTGACAGTGCACAGTTTAATTATTGTTGGATCGGGCCGTACGTCCTCGGCATGATTTGCGCATGCTTATATTGCTTGCCTTGAAGCTTATTGAAGTTGTTAATGCCTCTTCCTGGCTTGAGAATAGATGTATAAATGATGACAATTTGGAAATTTTCTATAAAAAAAAGAATTGTTTACTTGCTTCATTCTATTGAATTACAATCATGTTTATAAAAATTCACGATTTACTATATTATTGATATACATTGTTGGACCACTAGTAAGTGTCTAAGTCGACCTCTCGTCTGTACTTCTTCGATATTAGATGGGATACTCATTGGGTACACATTATTTTCGTACTCATACTACACTTGTTATGCATTTTTTTTTGCACAGGTTCATATGTGGCTAGTGGCTTAGTGGCATAGCAGCATGGTTGATGCGAAGACTTAGGTGAGCTGCACTTCTCGAGATGACCCACAGCCACTAGAGTCTCCTCCAGATTGTTGTATTTATCTTCTGTCCAATTTGTATTTCGAACGGTTGTTGTATTACGTTATTTCTTAGAAATTGCTCATGTACTTGTGACACCGGGTTCTGGAATGGATATGGGGTATTCTGTACTTACTTGTAAATATTCTTTTACTTATTTTCGTAAAGATTATCTTTTACTATCTAGATTGAAGGAAAATATCAGTTTTTAATATTATTGAGATAAAATTTAATTTAGTATTTTGGTTGGCCTGCCTGATAGCGGTGTCCGGCGCCATCACAACCCTTAGTGGATTTTGAGTCGTGACAACAGGGTATCAGAGCACTAGGTTCCCTTAGGTCTTACGAGTCATGAGCAAGTCTAGTTGATTCCTTCTGTTAGGAGTACTTCCCTTCTTGATTCCTCATTGTGCGATTTGATTTCCTTGAGGATGATGCCCTTGTTTCCTTCCTACTCAATCTTACGCGACGCAAACCGCTGGTTATGAATCGAGTATTGCAGGATTGTAAAGCTTCTCCCTGCGGGTTTGTTTGAGTTATTATCGTCGCCTTGTGGAAGGATATTCTATCGTTTCAGCTTAGCATCAGTACTTTTGAGAGCTCTGAGGCTAGGAACAAGTTTCCATGATGATTATGTACGGTTGTTCCGCAGTATTGATATGATGGTAGGATATTTACCTACGTGTCAGGGCAGTGAATGACGTGAAAGGAGGTTTGCTCAGTACATGATTTAGAGATTCAGTATTTATTCCCGGTAGGGGAAAGACAATCGGGCTAAGAATGTTCAGATTTAGGATGATGGGGTAATGAGGCTTGGCATTTGCGAACGTGGTCAAATTTTTATCTGTGTTGAGGTGTTGTTATATCTGTTAATGTACTAAGTTCGTCGGTGTTATAAACTTCTACAATTCACCCTTGAAGCAGGATATTGTGAGTCAGTATTGAAGAAGCAACAGTCAGAGATTGTTGGGGCAGTGGTTCATGATTGAATTGGTGTTTCTAATGTCAAGCAGTGGTTAAAATTTATAGAAGTCCAGGTGTAAGAAGCGAAGGTCGAGTAATCGACTAAAGGGGTAAATTTCGCTAGAGTGGGAGAGTGGCGAAGTTACATATGGGCTTGTGGTAGGATGACCACACACCTTAAGCAAAGTTTGGAGCGATTTGGGAATTTTAATGATTGGTGATTTGGGCCTACAGATTAATTTAAAGTATGGACTATTATGCGGCAAGAGATTTGATATAACAGAATGGATACGACCTAACTTTGTATTAGAAGGAGGAAGGAGGATACTACCTAACTTTATATTAGAAGGATGTTGCCACATATTTAATTGACATCCACGAGGGGTGAATGGACTTGTGCAGCTAGAGAGTGAGCTCGGGCTCAGGTGGGTTATTCCCTGTGAGCAGGTTAGCGGTCTCGTGGTTGGCGAAGCTTCAGCGAAGAATTTTGATGGTTATACCGCAAAGAGATCGATCGTGCGAATGTGGTTGATGATTTAGAGTATTAAAAGGGGTTTTTACATAAGGATTCCGCGAATGTTTGTGGTCGATTGCGCATGGTTATGTCAATAAGAGTAGGAACCTTGGTGAATTTCAGAGTTGTGTTATGGTAGCTTCAAGCTAAGTGGGAGAGTACCACTGCCTATGAACGGGTTATATGGTTATCTTCTTGTGAGGTTTTGGGTTATCGACATATTGGTAAGTTATTTCGGCTAAGGGAAAAGAACGTAAGTGGTATCTGAACAAAAGGAATAGGCAAAGATGTGCTATAGTTGGCCTTATTGGCTCATGTTTAGATTTGGTCAAGGATTCAGGATTTATGCCTTGTATAGATGCGGGTTTCAAGGAAAATGAATCGGCTGGGTGCTTCATCGAGAAGGTATTTATGTGCTAGAAGATTCACGGAGTTGATTGTATTCGAGGCCAAAACAAAGCGGGTGTCTCTCAACAACGGTCCTAGTGAATTCTAAGAGGTAAAGTGGGGTGCCTAATGATTTCGAGCCTGTAGGTACGATTAAGAGTCAAGCTTTCTAGCAGCTTATGAAGAGGTGCCCAAAATGTTCTATGATGTTTTGACCTACAATGTAGCAATTGGGAGGTATGAAATGGTTCGTGGGATTTGAGATAGTATGGTCTCGTGATTCACGGTCACTCGGGATGAGTGTGGATAGAGTGTGTTTTGTGTTGAATGGATTTATTATTCCTAAGGCAATCAAGGATAAATTGGAAGAAGATAAACTGGTTAGTCATAGTTGAATTGGCATATTAGTAGTAGTGATCAGTTCCTTCAGCAAATTTTGCAAGTGATTTGTGGTGGTACGTGAGAGGCCTATCGGCTGCCGTAATTAACGTTATTCAGGAGTATTCTACTGTTATGGCATGTTACATGTAGGCAGATCCCGGAAGGGTTATAGTGGTTTAGACCACTACTTGGAGATTTGCATATTCTGCGGTTATGAGAATTTACCTGCGTGTGGTGATGGTTCTCCCGAAATGCGTTAAGTGGCAGGTTTTTATATGATGAAGCATCAATCTATTAGTGGTTCCGGAGTTATGACGGAAATCGTGTTCTATTAAATATTGGCATGTTGGGTGTAGTGAACGGTATGCAATTTGAAGTAAGGATCAAGGTTGCAGTTCAGTAGCAGGAAAGTAATTTCAATGTTTAAAGTAAGTTGGTATTACCTTCAGCGTCACCTGAGATCGGTGTTTTTTAAAAAAAGGCTTTGCATCATGGTTAAGGATTCTTGATCGCTTTTTAGCGTTAGTGCGGCCTATGGTTTGGATGTATAGACCTGTTATCTGTTACGAAAGGTTGTGGGAGCGTGCCCCACGGAAAGGTTGTATAAATGTGGCATGTAGTCACTTGATTGGTTGAAGAGTTAAACCAAGTATGAAGATTATTGTGATATCGTTGATTTGGGAATTGATGCCTGGAGGGAACTTGATTTATTGAGTTGTGGACTGTGGATGATTACTCCAGTTGTGATGGTTGTTCTTATGTGTTATGAGAGAAAGAAGAGTTATTATGGACTTTTGAAAGGTTATTAGCCTAGTCCAGTGCGATTAGATCAACATGAGGTCTGTGGATGGATTCAAATGTGAATATGGGCTATATATCATGCTAGATATGTTCATTTCAGTAATGCGCTCCTTATGGAAGAGTATTCAGGGTGTTATTTCGTCGCCAGATATTTCATGTAATGATACGTTGCACCGTGTGAGTTGTGAGATGGCATGGCGAATTGCTTATGTATTGATGTTCCGTGTAGAGATGATGTTATATGAGCAAAATGTCTTTTGAGATTCAGATCGTGTATCGCACCTCAGTTGTGCTTGAGTTTTATAGCTTATAGCGCTATATGTCCCCTCAGGGATGGTATTATGCACTTAGCGTGCTTGTGATCGATATTCGGTATTTTGTTGTAATGAGCAATTTAACTCGATGTGCATCTCCTTAGGTGAGTGTTATGTGTGGATCACGTGGCACGCCGCCATGGGTATGTTGTTTGGATCGGGTTGCACGCCACAACAGTGTGATGTTGAATAAATTTTTCATACTTCATCTCATGTGTGTTTTGTTTCCAATTTTTTTGAGGAAAGTTCATATTAGATGTGCGAGTTGAGTAGTTCCTTCTAGAATTTGTTTTCCTTTTGTATTGCGTTTGAATTGGCAGCCTATTGGCATGTTGGGCATCGTATGAGACTTTTGATCATGTCCGGGTGGCTTATTGCCTGAGCAGTTCGTACTGGGTGAGATGAGATCATCGGATTTAGGCTCAGTGTAATCTGATTATATGAAGTATATTACGGAGCTAAGACCATTATTTGGTTCAGGATGAGGTAATGGTTCTTGTCAGGAGTATAAACCCAATGATTTGTTGATTCGGCAGTTGGGTATGAATTTGTACACATATCTTCCATCATGGCGGTATTGTAAGAATTAGAGCAAGACTTATGTAGGTCATGAGGTGCAATGGGAGCATCAGATTCATGGAATTTTGATTTATTTGATTAGAAAATGTTATTGGGGTCCTATGAGTAAAGTGGTGCAAGTTGTAAATTCAACTAAGGTATGCAGTCATGTTTTGGTTCTGCGTGTAGTTATTGATACGGTGAGCGTATGTTGGAACAGGCCTGGCAGAGAATTCTGGATGTTGGAATTGGGCTCTAAGGCTTGTTTTCTTAAGTGCAAAAGGATATCTTCAGATTGATCGAGCTAGGGTGCCCAGTTGAGTTGTGGTAGCACGGGTAGGTGCCTGAGGTGTTAAACAGTGATTTCGGACAACCCCATCACAGTTCTTAGCATGTTCGAGGATGAACATATGTTTAAGTGGGAGAGAATGTAATGACCCGACCAGTCGTTTAGAGCTCTAGCGCGCCGTTCAGTAGTGTGAGGCTATGAGCAGCTTCATTTTAGGTATTATGACTTGTACGCATGGTCGGAATTGAATTTCGGGAAGTTCGGAGTGGATTTGAAAGGAGAATTCTCACTCGGAAGCTTTAAGTTGAAAGAATTAACTAGGATTGGATTTTTTAGTAAACGACCTCAAAATCGAGATTCGAGGGTTCCAGCAGGTTTTGTATGATGATTTCGGACATGGGCGTATGCCCGGATTAGGTTTTGGATAACCCGGGAGCGTTTTGGCACCTACTGAGAAATTTAGCATTTTGGAAGAAATTTCATAAGTTTGGGTTGAAGTGCATTTCAGTGTTATCGACGTCCGTGGGATCCTGAGTCTGGGAGTAGCTCCGTATGGTGATTCTAGTATTGGGAGCGCGATCGGAAGTGAATATGGAGGTCGGTGGGTCATTTTTGGAGTCATTTGGCTAAAGATAGAAATTTGAAGGTTTTTGAGGAGTTTGACCGGAAGTGAAATTTTTGATATCGGGGTCGGATTCTGATTCCGAAAGTTGGAGTAGGTCCGTAATGTCGAATATGACTTGTGCGCAAAATTTGAGGTTAATCGACGTGATTTGATAGGTTTAAGCATCGGATATAGAAGTTTGAAATTCTAAAGTTCATTAAGCTTGGATTGGAGTGAGATTCATGATTTTAGCGTTGTTTGATGTGATTTGAGGCCTCGACAAAGTCCGTGATACGTTTTGAGACTTGTTGGTATGTTCGGACGGGGTCCCAAGGGGCTCGGGTGAGTTTCGAAGTGGTTTCAGACCATTTTTAGACCATTTTAAGCTGCTGGTTTTGGCTACAGCAGTGTGTTACGCGATCGTGGGGAATTGGTAGCGATCGTGATGAGTAAAATGGGAGAAAATGACAGTGATTCGCGATCGCGGAAGGGCTTTCGTGATCGCGTAGAGGAAAGTTTTTGCTGCACTAACCTGACTTTGGAAGTTTGTATATCGCAATCTATAAGGAATTCGAATATGATTCAAAAACAAAAGTTGTATTTTTTTGTCTCTAGTTTTCAGAAAATCAAACCATTTGTTGTTTGGAGTTGTGTACAAAATCTATAGTGGTACACTATAGCCTATCCGAGAAGAGTTTGGAAATCGCGAAGAAGAAATTTGTGTTACACATGGCTGATTTTGGAAGCTTATATCCAGTAATCTATAAGGAATTGGTAAATTAGCAAAGCATAAAAGTTTTATTCCTTGGAGTCTAGTTTTCAAAAAGTTAAACCATTTACAATTTGGAATTTTGCACAAAATGTTATAGCCATTATACTTGAGACTGTCTGGAAGAGCAGGACATTTATTCTTTGCGATCGCGGAGGATTTTTCGCGATCGCGAAAGGATAATTTTTGGCTGAGAAATGTTGTGTTTCGCGATTGCGAAGAATTTTCCGCGATTACGAAGAGTAAATACCTGAGCAGAAACTATATTTCGAGGTTTCAGCCCTTTTATCATATTTGGAGCTATGGAGCTAGGATTGAAGCGATTTTTAGGCGATTTTTACCGTATGGATTGGGGTAAGTATTCTATATACGAAAGTAATTATACTTCATGCTTTTATGGTTATATTCATCATTTATTTCAAATTTAAATTGAAGAAATCAAGGTTTTTGTAAAACTTTTCAAGAACAAAAATTCATGATTTGGAGGTCCAGTTGTTATCAGAATTTGATAAAATTGGTATGGTTGAACTCGTATCAAAATGAGTTGTCAGATTTTGTGAGTTTTTTTGGAATTCAGGCACGTGGGCCCGAGGGATATTCTATCAACTTTTCGAACGGAGTTAGGAATTTATCTAAATTGAATTATTGTGAGTATCAGAGCACATGTTTATGGATTTTCTCATTTATTGGCTAGTTTTGGAGTGTTATACATCCATTTGGGTCGTCGAAAGGGCTTGGAAGCCGGTTTTAGAACTTCAAAGCGAGGTTAGTCTCCTTTCTAACCTTGTAAGAGAGAATTGTCCCCATAGGTAAAATAATTGGTTATGTGCTCCTGTTTGTGGGGGCTACGTACGCACGAGGTGACGAGAGTCCATGCGTAGCTACTAATATGTGTAGGTCCGGATAGTCTAAGACCTAAAAGCATGCTATACTTGGAATATATGTAATCTTATTGTCAGTTGAACTGCTTAAATCCAACCGAATTGGTAAATGAATTTCTAAAAATAATTAAACTTCATTTTTCTAAATTTTTAAAAGAGCATTGGTTTTCTTTGATAATTGTTTCCTAATGACTTCTTGATTGACTATCTGTATGTGTTTAAATTCTGGAATGAAATGCATCTATGGTTCACGCCATTCGACCCTCTAGTAGTGCACAGTTTAAATATTGTTGGATCGGGTCGTACGTCCTCGGCATAATTTGTGCATGCTTGTATTGCTTGCCTTGAAACTTATTAAAGTTGTTAATGCCTCTTCCCGGCTTGAGAATATATGTATAAATGGTGACAATTTTGGAAATTTTCTATAAAAGAAAGAATTGTTTACTTGCTTCATTATGTTGAATTACAATCATGTTTATAAAAATCCACGATTTACTATATTATTGATATACATTGTTGGACCACTAGTAAGTGTTGAAGTCGACCTCTCGTCTCTACTTCTTCGAGATTAGACAGGATACTCATTGGGTACACGTTATTTTCGTACTCATACTACACTTGTTGTGCATTTTTGTTGCACAGGTTCATATGTGGCTAGTGGCTTAGTGGCATAGCAGCATAGTTGATGTGGAGACTTAGGTGAGCTGCACTTCTCGAGACGACACACAGCCAGCAGAGTCTCCTCCAGATTGTTGTATTTATCTTCTGTCCAATTTGTATTCCGGACGGTTGTTGTATTACATTATTTCTTAGAAATTGCTTATGCACTTGTGACACCGGGTTCTGGGATGGATATGGGGCATTCTGTACTTACTTGTAAATATTCTTTTACTTATTTTCGTAAAGATTATCTTTTACTATCTGGATTGAAGGAAAATATCGGTTTTCAAAATTATTAAGATAAGAATTTAATTAAGTATTTTGGTTGGCTTGCCTAACAACGGTGTCCAGCGCCATCACGACCCTTAGTGGATTTTGGGTCGTGACAGGTGTTGCCTTCAAGATACTCTCATTCCGATCCGAAACAACACACATATTTGGTCTTTTACCATATGCATGTTTGAATTGCTCAAAAAACCACTTTCATGATGCGTCATTTTCTGAATCAACAACAACATATGCAAATGGTAATATGGTACCTACATTATGTGGCAAATAGAAATTAATTGGTTGTAGGAAAAATGCAGAGGAAGACATATACATACAAACTACAACTTTTCTACAATATATCTACAATAAATCTACAAGTACTACAAAAAACAGACAAACTAAAAGATTTCTTCAATAAAACTACAATACCTACTGCATCCATTGTACTAGATGTCAGCATTATTTCCCTGTATACTGACTTTAAGAAGGTCCCATCAACTACTACAACTGGCCTATAATATTCCCAACCACTGATTGACGTACAAATCACAACAAATACATACAAGAAGCAGTCATCGCCCGTCTTCTTCAATTTAACTACAGACCCCGGATAAGTCTTCTCCTGAATATACAAATAACTAGGCTATTTGCTGTAGGAGTCAGCAGGATGACCTCTCAAAAAATGTAAAGCCTTTTTCCTTTGATCTCCAAGCTTGCATGTAGGTTAGATTCACGACGTGTTCAGATGACATGTCAGTTTGTATGTATTTTGGTGTGTAAATTGTCTTAGGATCAGAATATTTTGGAATAACCATGCTTCCAACTATCATGGCAGTAGGTTTGCGTTGTATGAATGTATTGTCCATTAAAGAGCATGTGTGCTAGCTATTGAAATTTCTGACCTTGAACATTGCAGAATCATTTATGCTAGTTGCCTTGCAGTGCCATGTGTCACACCTCCTTTTTACCGCTACGCTTTACTACACCCCGTGAAGAGTATAATAAAAAGGAGTTTTTCCACTTAAAGGACAATCGAAACGGGATTCATTTATTAATAGATTCAGAGTCGCCACTTGGGAGATTTATGGTGTCCCAAGTCACCGGTTTGAATCCCGAATCGAGGAAAGGGTTTGACTCTGTATTACAGTCGCGAACCAAAAATCTGAGTAAGGAATTCTGTTAACCCAGGAGAAGGGGTTAGGCACTCTCGAATTCCGTGGTTCTAGCACGGTCGCTCAACTGCTATATTTGGCTAAAATCTGATTTTTATACATGTCCTCCTATAGTGCAATTTTAGAATTATTTACTGCTTTCAATTATATTTTTAAGAAATTGAACGTCGTTTAAAATATATTTTTGGATCACATCACATGAAATGCACCCGGATCCTCGACACATTTTATTCAATGTTTTGGGATTTGGATTTGTGTCGCATGAAATGCACAGCCGAGTTTAGGAAGGTAAAATTATTAAACTAACGCGCTTAAAACAATTACGCATGTGCAACTTTGCGAGGGCCATGGAATTTGCTAAATGGCATGCCTCGAATTCTAAGGATTTAAAAGAAAATTAATCAAGCGAGGGCCATGACTTTTGGGATTTATGTAGCCTGACACGCCTCAATTCCTTTCAATTCCAAACTAACACAACTAAATGGGTTCATGCCGATATAATCAATCCAACGTCCCTTTTAATATGATCCAACACGTCTCGCATATTAATTCAAACGAATTCAAATGAATTTCTTCCAAAACACCATCTAGCATATACACACAAACAACAGATCTAGTTTAACCAAATTGCATATGGACATCAAAGATATAAGTCATAAAAAACAAACAAGTACTATAGCCCAAAAAAAAAAAAAGCAAAACAAAGAACATCACAGTAAAAGGATACTAGTAACATTGACTGATCTTAAATCTTCACGTCAGTATTCCTGACTATCTACTAATCGTAAAAGTCCAGAACTCCATTCTTAGTCTCCATATCAATTTCAATAAGCTCAAACAAACAACTTTCAGATTTATTATCTAATAACAAAAGCTGATAAAATATGATGATAATAACCCGTGATTCTACTTCAAATAGCAAATTATCATGAAACAAGAATTGATATCAAGGCTAATGACATTCAGTATCCAACAAAACAATGGCCAACAAAATGGGACAAAGCTTTATTAAACCAAATCATCCATAAATCCGCTGAATCAATCACAACCACGAAGACAGTAAAAGAGAATAAAGTGATCGGAACAGACCTCGAACTCTAAAAATTCAGCCGCGAAACAAACAACAAAAACAGACAGAAACCGTGATTAGGACTGCGTCCAACAACGGGAACCTCGACTTGGCGTCGTAAATCAATCGAACTCCCAACAAGAATTCCAGAAAAAGAAACGAAACCTTTACTTTTGAATTTCTCTGATCCTTGAAATAAATTAAGAGGATGAAAGAACTGAATTTCTCTTTTGTACTCTTACATCTTCTTTATGGAATTGAAACGAAAAACATCACGGGAATTCCAAAAAAACTCATAACGAAGCCTCCTCTGTCAGCCTCTCTTTATTTGTGCGTGTGCATGTTCGTGAAGAATGGAGAGACTGGAATTGGAGGAATATCGTTGGGTTCGAACTTGGTTTTGCCGGATTCGATGGCAAGTCATCGAAATTACTCGTTTTCGTTCAGATGTGTCCTATTGTTTCTTGGTAGCAAATCGGAGAGGGGTTATGGGTTTAGCTGAAGAAGAAGCAGAAGGAGGGTGGTGGGTTCGTCTAGTTGTTCTTGGCTGGTGGGGTTCGTCTCTCGATGGGAGGGGTGGTGCTAGGGTGGCGGCTGGTTATGGTTAGTAGGGTTTTTTTTTTGTTGTTTTTTTTAGGAAGAAGGAGATAATAGTCTTGTGTGTAATGTGTATATTTTCCTCCTAATCCCTTGAATGTCACAGCTGAAGACTAAGTTAGGTATTTATAGGTAGGGTATTAGGGTTTTAGGGTATTGGGCCTAGTTTTGGGTATTGGGCTTGGGTATTGGGTTATTCGAATTTTAGGCCTAAAAATGGGTCGTTTGAACCTAAATGTTATTTTTTTCCCGTAACCGAGAATAAAAACACGATCTTATTTAATTAATCCTACGTAGGCAAAATAACTGTTAAAATGAGAATGACAATTAAAACAAAACTATTTTTTTGGGTATTTTCAAGATTAAAGTAACTATAAAATATTAATGAAACTATTTTTTTGTAATTTTTGTTTTTATATAAAGATAAAACATAAAGTACTATTTTTGTATTTTTAAAGATTAAAATGACTAAAAACCATTAATGAGACTATTTTTGTATTTTCGAAATTATATAATGATAAAAAATAAGGTCCTATTATTATTATTATTTTTTTTTATTTTTTCAAGATTATATTAAAATAAAAATAGGTTCAAAGGAACATATCTCTCTAAATATATCTAATACATGATTACAATAGAATAATATGCAACCATTTTTGTATTTTTTATTTTTATTATAAAAATAAAGTAAAGAAGTCAAAAATAGTTAAAATAGTTATATTAGGCCTAAATTAAATATTTACATGCTAAAAATGGGTAAAATTTCGGGGAGGGTCAAAAATCACATGTCAACAGCTGCCCTTCTTTGACTGGAAACGCGAGTAGTTTTCAGACAAAGAATGACTAGACAGGTTTTTGTCCCGACTCTTATTTAAGGAGTCCAAAAGAAAGAAGAATGTGACCGAGCCCTAGTATCTGAGCTGCCTACATATCCTTGGCTATAAAGGAATCAGGCCACGTGTAGTTCAGAAGTGAATGAGGTGATGGAGTACCGAGGTTGAGAGCCGAGCGAGGTGCCGTTCCGCCGAGGTTTCGGTCCGTGGCCCTGATATTATATCAAAAATCCAAACATGAAAAAGACTANTTGACACTTGCTAGTTGTAGGTGCTAGCTCGTTCTTCCTCAGCTTTTTCGGACCAAGACCGGACATGTAGTGCTTGTGACCTCAATCATGTCTTGAGAAGCGCACATCTTTCATCAACTTCTATATGTGGATTCACTTCTTGGAATTCTCTTTTTTTCCTCAGATCATGACTAACTTTTGTTGATCATCTCGGACTGTTGACTTGCATTCTCCCCGCAAGCCTCTTTTGTTGCTGACTTGAATCGTATTCGGAAGTGTTTTGCCCTTTCTCCGAGTGATGCTTGACCGCTAAAACTTGAAGTATATTCCTCTATTCTCCAGGCGGGCTCCTGATTGCCGACGCTTAAAAAGTATTCCCTTGTTCTCCAGGTGGGCTCCTGACTACAACAAAATAGAAAAACAAAGAAAATTTTCTTCCCCAGTTTGGTGGCTGGGTACGACATGTTATCAAATATTGAAAATTAAGAGTTAAAATTTGAATTGTACTTCCCATGTTCTCCAGGTGGGTGCCTGACTGCTGAAACTTGAAATGTATTCCCTTGTTCTCTAGGTGGGCACCTCATTACTGAACTTGAAAAGTATTCCCTTGTTCTCCAGGTGGGCTCCTGACTGAAACAAAATAAACAAACAAAGAAAATTTTCTGCCCCAGTTTGGTGGCTGGGTACAGCATGATATCAAATATAAAAAATTGAAAGCTAAAATTTGAATTGCACTTCCCTTGTTCTCCAGGTGGGTGCCTGACTGCTGAAACTTGAAATGTATTCCCTTGTTCTCCAGGTGGGCTCCTGATTGCTGAACTTGAAAAGTATTCCCTTGTTCTTCAGGTGGGCTCCTGACTGCAACAAAATAAATAAACAAGGAAAATTTTCTGCCCCAGTTTGGTGGCTGGGTACATCATATTATCAAATATTAAAAATTAAAAGCTAAAATTTGAATTGTACTTCCCTTGTTCTCCAGGTGGGCTCCTGACTGCAACAAAATAAACAAACAAAGAAAATTTTCTGCCCCAGTTTGGTGGCTGGGTGCAGTTGTTAGTGTTAATTGAATCGTGTTACCAGATATCACGAAGAATTTGAAAGCTAAATCCCATTATCCAGGAGGGTCCTGATAACTCCTATCAATTATGAACCTAAGTTATATCTTCTAAAGGTATTACTCCCACTACATTTGTTATCTAAGAGGTCTTAACTACTCCCCATTATCCAGGAGGGTCCTGACAACTTCTAATTAAAAACAGTTTTAACCTAAGGTATATCTACTGAAGGTACAACTTCCACTATATCTTGTTATCTAAGCAGACCTTGAAACTACGTCCCATTATCCAGGAGGGTCCTGAAAACTCCTAATTGAATCCTATCTTAAACATGCAAACTTTGAAACCAACTTATATTCCTTTTGGGGTACATTTATGCTAAATTATACTACTCATGATTGTTTTAAAATTTAAACTAAGTCCCATTTTCCAGGAGGGTCCTGAGAACTTACCGTCAAACTTGGTTGGTGCCTGCCTTTCCTTGCAGTGGGTTTCCCCGAAGCAAACGAAACTTCTGCCCCTGTTTAATCAAAGAAAAATCTTGTCAGTTTAAAATGTGGTGGTTGGTTTGCGGCCTTGAACTTTGAGGGATATTGCTCCTCCGCTTCCCATGATGACTGATTTCCACTTGAAGACCTTGCTTGTTTCCGGACTAGACCCCTTTCTCTGTCATCCTCATCGCATAAAATGCTTCTTCCGTTCTGACCCGATATCCTCTATTTGTTGTATTTTATGAATTGGCATCTCCCCAACTTTTATTGCTCCTTCACTCGTCATGATAACTGATTCTCTTCGAAGATCTTGCTTGTTTATTGGACAACCACTTTCTTTGCTACCCTTGACGCAGAGAATACCTCCGATCCGTTTCCCAAAACACTTTATACTATTTCATTGTTCATGACGTGATGTGTACCAAATCTTTCGTGTTTCACTGAAAATATCCTCGATCCGTTCACCCCAAAACCCTTCATTTGTTGCGTTGTTCATGAATTGGCATATGCCAGGCCGTTGCATTTTACAAAGATCCCAAAGCATGTTGATTGTTGCCAACTCAGTCCGCTTGCTATTCTTTACTGACTTATGATAATTGATGTGTTGGGTAGATCCCGTTTTGTTCAATTGGAAAGCTGGTGGCAGATTTTGAAGTCATTTCTCACTTGTGCTGACCCAACAGACTCAGGAAGAGGGAGAAAAAACAAGGTGGGAAGAATAGAATGGAGGAAAATGGAAAGAGACGATTCCTAACA
>MU670038.1:43249-90867 GCA_026770625.1 Nicotiana glauca | reverse complement strand
CATGTTCCCATGATATCAGTCCTGAGTTAAATATTGTCTAAAAATGAATAGAAATCTTCTAAGGCTTTAATCACTTAAATTATAATACCTGTTAAATGGAACTGAAAATGGTAATTGATTGTGCCCGTGTGGCTTGCTTGCATATATATATATATTTGGACTGATTGTGGACCGGGCTGCACGCCGCAGCGAATGCTATTATGTCATTGCGCTTGGGCTGTAGGAGCCCCTCCGGAGTTTGAACCCCCACAGTGAGCGCGGGTAACCAAATGGATCGGGCTGTACGCCGCAGCGGTCATGTGCATTGCATTGCTTTCCTACATTGATATCTGTCTGTCATTGATTTATTGTTGCTTATTGTTAAATGTGCTAAGAGAATAGTTTCAGCTTTACATTGTGGTATTTCGGGATTTCTTACTTTCAGCCATTATATATGTCTATTACCACTGAGTTGGAAGTACTCACTTTACTCCCTGCACCATGTGTGCAGATTCAGGTGTTTCGAAGACTTAGCTGAGCAGCCGCTATGTTCCAGAGTTTATCAGAGTTGTCGAGGTAGCTGCCTGACGTTCGCAGGACCCGACTTCTCCCCTTTTATTCAGTTTTATTTCCGCATTCCAGACTTACGTATTTTCAGATATTTGTTACTCCGTTGTTAGAGGCTCTAGACTCGTGACCACAGATCTTTTGGGAGTATTTTTTTGTCAGACTTCGTATTCCTCAGTATTATTCTTCTATAAATATTGGATTATTATTCTAAAACTATTATATTCTCATTAAATTATCGGTTTTGAGATTTATTGTTGAATTGGGAGCGACTGTTGGTCAGGCTTGCCTAGCTGTATGGTTGGGCGCTATCACGATCGGGATTGGGGTCGTGACACTGCTGCAATAGTCTTTTAAATGAGAAATGGGATTTCCTTTCCCATTGAAAGTATTGAATTTTGGAATTTTGAATCCTGGCGGAAGCTCACCTTTTGGATGCATGCACAAACTTTCATATCTTAAACTCTAAATATTTCTTGCACGCCTTTCTTCCTCCACGATCTTTCTTAGGTTATGGAGATCTCTATCTGGATCATCCCAGATAGTGTTCTTAATTTCCTTTACTGGTCTTTTGTATGGATATAGCACTAGTTGATTTTGTTGGCTTTCTGCGATTGATGTCGCAAGTGTAGACGATTGTGCATTAGTCATCATGATGACTGGAAAAGCCTCTGGATTGATAGTAAATTTTGGCGGTATCGGTGGAGGACTTATGTAAATAGTTGCTGGATGAGGAGACATGGTCAAAGAGACATTTCGGGTTGAGCTGGAAGCAGAATTTGGCTTGGGGAGAAGGTTAAAAGTATTTCCCAGATTGATCAAAATATTCCTCCGTACAAGATTTGTCTCCTCCTCATCAGTCTCAACTTGCAACAAACCTTTACCGGTACTAAGTGCTCCAAATCGGTTTGCCATTATAGTTGCGTCCTTGATGCAGATTCACAGCCATAACAGTGTTCAATGCTAGACAACCTTTAAAGAAAAATAAAACTTTTACAAAATAAAATAAAGTGTTAGCACATTCGTCGTAACAAATAAATGCACTAAAATAATAAAATATATGATTAGATAGATTAATCCATGATATGGTTAAGAAGGATCCCTAAACTAGAAATAATAGCCTAAGTTGCAAAATGGATGGACGAGGATGACTTGTTATCTAGACTTGGACATGAAATTATTCTAAATTTATTTTTAGCATTGGCAAATTATAAAGTTGTTGAGGCCTGGAGTATGGTATCAACCATTTTGAGACTTATGGGATAGTACCTCAACTCACATGCCAAGACTTAGAATTAATGGGTACGTGAAGATTAATCTCGACCACCCGAAATAAGACGATACGCACTTGAATTGAAAAAATATTAAAATAATATGACAATGCAAATTGACTAAATAGTGGCCTTCTATTGCTCGGTAGATTGTGCAGGTTTGGACATCTACCAACTTGTAAGTAAGAGTCGGCACGAAAGTTAAAATTCAAAGATAAAAGTAGGATGCCAAGTAAATTTTATGAAACGTAGAGCTACGAGGCAAATAAAAGATTATGCCGGAGTTGGAAAAATTAAGGAAGAATTGAAAATTATGAGGCATGAGTGATAATATTTTAAAAACATGTGACCATACTCGAATAAAAGGACTAAAATACAATTAACGTGCAAATTTAGATAATCCCCGTAGATGGACCAAAATATATCACCTAATTATGCAATATTATGCCAATTTTTAAATAAGTAGGAATGATATCTTGATATAGGGAGTAAAATACTCATTGTTGATTAAAAAAAATCCTTAAAGCTAGTTTAAGGCACGGATATCGAGAGACTTACATTATCTAAGGACGATGATAAATTGAGCTTGTCGAAGAGTTTGCGGGCAAAATGTTCTACTTTATAAATAATAGAAGATCACGCCCAAAGACTAAAAAGATATATTTAGACTCTAAGAATTGGAGAGGGCCTAAAAGAGATTTGGGCTTAAGTAAATACCTAACGGTGCTCTAGAGTCGTTAAAGAGCGCTAGGCGCGGAATGATGGTGATTATTATTATTATTAAGAAGTCAAAAGGATGATATAAAAATAAAAAAATATGTAAACAAATAGAGTATATATTTAAATAAAAAAGTAAGCAAGCTGGATAATCAATATTTTCATCTTCTGAAAAACAACAAAATGTTAGTAAAAATAATAAAGTCAAGTAAGCAATATAGCAAATAAGCGACGTAGCAAGTAAGCAAGCAAAGCATGTGACAGATTCCAAAGCATAACAAATAATTGCGCGTCCTAATATGCAGGGGGCCTCTTAGTGCCAGAGGTAGGCCTAACGTATATTTGAAAGATAAATATGTCACTATGTATCATTTCATTTCTATAAATTAATAATTCTATTTTTTCTTGAAAAGAAAATAAATAGATAACTGCTCAAACATCTTTCTTTCTTTTTTTGTAAAAAGAGAGTGTATTTTCATCAAAAGAACAAAAGAAGGTATAATAAAATATATTTATTATAATTAATTAAGTAAGTAATTCTATTTTCAAAAGCAAAAGAAGTACATGAATCTCTTAAGCTATTTTATTTATTTTTACGTAAAGAAATCAAAAGAAAGTATAATAAAAGATATTTTTATCGTGTGTAAACTTCTCGTTGTTCCGCAAGAATTTAAAAACTTTACACATGTTATAAAAAAGATAGTCATGCTTATTTCACTAGAATTTAATTAATTTAAAGTAAATGATCCACATAATTGACATGTTCACCCTTTAAATAATGCACATAAATATAATAAGTGTCACATGGGGTTGAAAACCCACTTGGACATTTAGGTAAGGTAACCTAATGGATTTAATACACCTCGGGTATTAAGCCACCTAAGGTTAAAATGATGCATGCTCTTAAATGGATTTTGGTTTAGCTCTATCTTAGGTTGACTAAGAGTGGGTTAAATATACTGGTCTGCTCCTAAGTGGATAACTTGAGAGTGGAAAGTACATGACTGTCGATTGCACCGCTGATCGACTTACCCACGAACTTTTCCCCAAAGGTATTTTTAGTAGTGCACGGCTGTAAACTGCGTAACCGCTAGGTGTGTGCTTTGTGTGAATTTTTGAAAAGTGGAGGAAGTGAAATGGAATGACAATATATATAAATCAATAACAATAGATGAAAAATTCATAAAATACAATTCATCATATAACAACAATTCAGATAAGCATCATAACAACCAAAAACACACAAATTAATTTTTATTACTAACCTAAGTTTGTTGTGGTTTAGAACCTACAGTCCCTAGTAGAGTCGCCATGTTGGTATCGTATAAAAAATTCAAATAAAAAGAAGGTATCCAATGTGATCATTCTGGACATAATCATTTATTTAATTCTCAAAGCGAGTGATTTGCAAGCTATAGTAGTATCCTAACAACATATAATATTCAACAGAGAAATAGAAGTCTTAGATCAAATCTCAATTTGTCAAACGACCACATATTAACATAGATTAGAAGGACCTAAGTATCCGTGTAACCATACCCTTTACAATACAAAGGAAATAAAGACATTGAAGCTAAATTTAATACACGAGAAGGAAAGCTATAGTCAGATTCATGTGTGCAGATGATTTAGAACCTCTAGTCATGGTATCTAGTTTTCTTAGTAACCTAGTTACATATCTACTTTACGTTTTGAAAGTAAAAGCAAATAGCAGATAACCTATGTTATTTTATTTTTTCTAGCTATCGGTTTACACATATACTCTTTAAAGTTCATAGATTATTCACTCCAAAGCAAGAACATGAAACTTAAACATACAAAAAGCAGGAAACTTACACATAACTTCCTAAATAGAACAAATTTTAAAAAGGTAATAGATTAAAATACAAGAAAGGAGTCGAATTTATCATTTGTGGGGCAGTGAACCGGGGCTGTGATCTCAAATCTAATAGACTCCGACCTCGAACTCGCTACCTTGAACTAGTAACAATTACCGAAAGAAAACTAAAAAAATCTCTGTTATGGTTAAACCCAATAGGGGTCGACAGAGATAAGAAAGAGAATCAAATTTTTTAAGAATAAAATAAAAGCAACAAGTATGAGAGCTAGTTGTGGCGGCTGATTTTAGTGGGGGAAAGGAGAGGCTCCAAAACCATATCTTAGATGGACTCCAAGTGCTTATTTTTATAGATGAAAATCTAGGGTTCTCGGGCAGATTTTTTCAAATTCAGATTTTGAATTTTGATCTAACCTACCCGTTTGAATTCGAACGTTGGAGTTTTGGACAGATTCACGTGATTTGATGTGTTCTTACCTGAGTTGGTAAGATTTTTGATTGAGATATTAAAGATTCGCAAGTCATCGAGCACAAAATGTGGAAGAGAAAAGAAAGAGATGTTATTTGCAAAAAAAAATTATGCAACATTTTTTAACCGGAAGGTGCAAAGTTTTCTCAAAAGTTGTTGGCAACTTGCTTTGACAAAAAATGCAACAAGAAAATCTCTACCATAGAAAAAGAGGATAGAGAAAGAACAAGGAAATATTTAATTGTGGTAAATGAGGACAAAGGAGTGGGGTAGCTTATGCTTTAGTAGAGTAGGTGGACTGATGATGAGTATTTTTGTGGTCTTTTCCCTTGTTTCACTTAATTTATTGTGCTTCTAAATAGAACAATATTCTCGTAAGTTAATTAAAGTATTCAAAAGCCTTAACAAGATTTAATTTAAAGCAACTGAATAAAATAGTTATGAAATACTATAAAATAACTATTGCATGAAATGTATGATAATTTATAAAGTGTGGGATAAAAGAAATATTATTATTTCTCTTAAATAAAGAAAAGTTATATTTTCGCAATAAAAATTATAATTTAAAAAAATAATGATGACGTTGATTATAGCGATAATAATAACAATATAAAGATNTATGCTTTAGTAGGTGGGCTGATAGGTATTTTTTGTAGACTTTTCCTTTGTTTCACTTAATTTATTATGCTTCTCAATAGAACAATATTCTCATAAGTTAATTAAAGTATTCAAAAGCCTTAATAAGATTTAATTTAAAGCAATTGAATAAAATAGTTATGAAATACTATAAAATAACTATTGCATGAAATGTCAAATAATTTATAAAGTGTGGGATAAAAACATATTATTATTTCTATTAAATAAAGAAAAGTTATATTTTCGCAATAAAAATTATAGTAAAAGACATAATGATGACGTTGATGATAGCGATAATAATTACAATATAAAGATGAATATTAATAGTAATACTAGTCAAAATAATAATGATAATACTACTAATTAGTAAATGTAATAAAATAATAATAATAATAATAATAATAATAATAATAATAATAATAATAATAATAACAACAACAACAACAACTACTACTACCACATAATAATAGTAGTAGTAATTGTAGAAAAATAACGCATTTGATTTATAAATAATTTAGGAGCTCAAGAAATTAATTCGAAGAAATGAGGGACAAAATTAGATGTCAACAACTGCCTAGGAAAGTTTTAGGAAAGTGGGGAATATGCTGATTTAACAAATAGGTTTAAAGTTTGCGGTTTGAATTGAACAAAAGGGAAATTGAAGAGAGGTAATAATGAATAAATAAAATCAGGTTTTGCTTCCCTAAAATCTTTCTATATAAGGTCTGTTTCACTAATTCTTTAGGGCGGACAAGAGTCCTAAAATAAAAACGGCTGAAACATTTTCAGGATTATTCTCTGTACCTAGAACACTAAAAAAAAACACACACATTGATAGGATTTTGAGAATTAGAAAAATACAAAAAAAAAGGATTCCAAATATTGTTCCATTGGTGGATTGATGCTTATTCTTTCTGGGTTTTCAAAAGAGTTCTATTACTTTGCTGGCTTTGGATTCTAAACATAGAATGAGCTGGTTATATTGTTGATGATCACAATTATTCTGCTGTTGATCTCCTTTTCTGTTCATCAGGCTAAATTTTTCCTTTGTTTATGTTGATGTATCTAGGTATGTAAGTTGAGTCCATGTGGCCATGTGAATAAAACACTAGAAGTTTTAGAGTTTGTTGGTTGTTGTCATCCAGTTGATGCTTTTTTCTTTTGCTCAACTAGATATTGATTCTATAATGTTGAAGACTATTGCATTCTGTTTCCTTCCCCTCTCCATTTTGTTTTTTTTAGTATGTTAGAAATCAGATAAATTTGTACATAATGGTTGTTTGTTCTGGATTTGAACTGTATTGCGAGGTATATGGGAGGTATTTGTGCATCTAAATTACTTTGGGAGATTTGTTTGAAGCTTCAGTCTATCGCAGTAGTATGGTTTATCTTAGGGTGTGTTTGAGGGCTATGTGTTTAATGGGAAATGTTCTTTGGAAGGATCGAAAGTTTACTACTGTGAAATCTGGTTTTAATGTTTAAAACACAATGTTCAGCATGTGTATATCTTCGGGGCTTTAACTTGATAGAACAAATCGTGTGTGTATTAGTATAGTTGATAAATAGTTAATGGCTTGAATTCATGTTGTAGCATTAGTAACAGTACAATTCGAGGCTTATAATATTATTATTGTCATTGTAAGTCGGGAATTGCATGTGATGTTGTTTCGTATGAATGGTGGCTATTTAGAGCCCCAGTAGGGCCTTAATTCTCGGCATATTCTTGCCAAGGTTTTTTGAGAAAATGAATCAGGCCCAAATGGGGCCGTTCGGGATTCTGATGAATTATTTTTTAGGCTCTACCTTTAGCCCAACCTCCGAAAGCATACATTTCATTCCCCAAAATAGCTATGGGTATATTATAGCAATGGGTCTGAACCTGGTGGGCCGCTTGATGTGAGAGGACACATGTTTGGCTGCACTTTTGGGCTTGATTTCGAGCCTCGTTTTCCCCTTGAATAATTCTCCTTAGGTCTAAGATTGAACAAAAACTGGGTTCTAAAATAATTAAATGCCTAGCTGTGTTCTGAACTTCTTCAATCATAGCTACCTATCAAACTCGAACCAATGTCATTAGTTCTCTTTAATTAAACATAGTTCCTTATGTCGAGGTGTGCCATTCGTAATCGAATCTTTATGGCCCTCGTATTTTATAACTTTGATATTAAAATAAATCTCGTATTTTGCTTTAGGCGCATTAATTATATAATTATCATGGATAATACTAAATTCGGGTGTACTGTAATGACACGACTGGTCATTTTACATTTTTGAGCCCCGTTCGCTTAAATAAAACTTTCCGCACTTGCTTTAACTAATTTATGACTTGCGGGGATGGGTGGTTCGGAAGTTGGAAGTGTTTTGAGCAAGAATAAGTCTAGTTGCTTCTTTAAGTTTCTTTAAAAAGGTCAAGTTTGACTTCAGTCAACATTTTGGGAAAACGGACCCGGAAACATGATTTAACAATTTTTAAGGGTCCGCGGGAAAATATGAGACCTGGGCGATGCCCGGAATCGAATTCTGAGGTCACTAGTCCGAGTAATGAATTTTTATGTGAAATTGTTAGGTTTAAGTTTCAAAGATTTAAATAAACTAAGAAATCATTGTTTTCATAGGTATCGGGTTCGGATTTTGATTCTGAAACTTGGTACAAGTCCTAAATGTCAGTTAAGACCTACCCGTAAAATTTGGCGTCTATCCGAGTAGTTTAAGGGCGTTTTGACCCGCTAGAGGAGAATTAAGAACTTGAAGTTCAATGAATTGATTCATTTGGTTTTGGGGGTTGATTCCTCGATTTAGCATTGTTTTGAGTGTTTCTAGGGTTCGAGTAGGTCCGCCTCGTGATTTCAAACTTGTCGGTATATTCGGGCAGGGCTCGGGAGCCCTGAGCGTCAAATGGTTGAGGTTCGAGTAAAGTTGGAAATTTAGAAAGGGCTGGGAATTTGCTGCTTCTGACATGACCGCATCTGCATTTCTTGGGGCGCAGAAGCGGAACCACAAATATGGTCCAATAGTCGCTGAAGCGGAAGGGTCCAGGCCCAGGGGAAACCACAGAAGCGGACCTCCGACAGCAGAAGCGGTCCATCCGCCCCAGGACCAGAATCGCAGAAGCGGTGGGCTTTCCGCTTAAGCGGACTCGCAGAAGCGAGTTTCAGACTGCAGAAGAGGCCCAGGCCCCCTTGCCCCTTTTCCGCAAAAGCTGCTCATGTCCGCAGAAGCGGAACCCGCAGAAACAGAACCCGCAGAAGCAGGATTTCTTCCGCAGAAGCGGAAATTACTGGGGACAGAAGGGTTCATTAATATGAACCCAAACTCATTTCTCTCACTTTTCACTACACACTTGGGAGATTTTGGGGGTTTCAAAGAGAGGGTTTCCACACATCATTGCAAGGTAAGTAATCCCCACTCACTTTTAGCTCAAATACATAAATATTAGGTAGATTTAACACTAAAATTAGGTAAAAATCAAGAGATTAGAGTTAGCCTAGGGTTTAATCAAAACTAAGATTTAATCCTATAATTTGCCACGAAATGAACTAGAAATCATATAATTGTGATCCTTAGGTGATAGAGAACAACTTCCTTCGAAAAATATTTGAATCCAGGCACGTGGGTTCGGGGTCGAAATATAGGAGACGCATTAATGGTTAGGAAATTGCTTAAACAATTAGAATTTAACCTTGTAAGCTCTTATTGACTAGTTCTTGCTTATTTTAATTAGTTGGTGCGCGTTTGGCTACGAATTGAGGGTTTGGGCTTATTCTTGATATTGGAAGTGCGCTTCGGAGCGGGGTGAGTCTCCTTTCTAACCTCGTAAGAGGGAATTGTCTCCTTAGGATTGATGTTTGAGTGTTTGTTGCTAAATGAGGGGACTACGCATGCGTTAGGTGACGAGAGCCCGTGCGTAGCTACTACTATGTTAAATGTCCGGGTAGCTTAGGACCTAAAACATGCCTATTAAATTTATATCTTATGATAATTTGTTGTTATGAACACCTAGTGTGTACTAGAGGCTTAAAAGTGGATATGAGCATACTTGCATAGCTAATTAAGTTTGGTTTGGTATTTTTGACCATTTATGTGCCATGTGTGTGAACTTGATATTTCATCCTTATTTGTGGATCGGCCGATCACCTCGGTATGAATAGATGCATCTATAGGTGCGCCGTTGACCCTCGGCAAGTGCACAGTTTATTTCTGTTGGTTCGGACCGTCGCCTCAGTATTATGTGCGCATGTTAAATGTGGAAAAGCTTATATATGCTTTATTTTGCCATTATTTCATATGATAAACTATATACTTGATTGTTGTAGATTTCTTGACTTATACCACTTGTTATGAAACTGTCGATGCTTGTAAATTCCATGATTTGAACTCATCATACTTATATATATTTTTAATTGACCTTAGTAAGTATCGAGTTGACCTCTCGTGTTTACTTATTCGAGATTAGACAGGATACTTACTGGGTACATGTTGTTTATGTACTCATGTTACACTTCTGTACTTAAATGTACAGGATTTGAGGCAGGTGGATCCGGACATCATTCTAGTGCATAATAGTGAGCGCATCTGGGACTTCTACGATGAGCTGGATTCCCTTCTTGTCGATCCGCAGCCAAAGAAGTCTTCCTTGTATTTTTTTGTTGTTCCTGTCTATCCTGATCCAGATAGTAGGATAGGGTATTATTCTTTTGTGCATATTCTACTAGTCACCCGTAGCTTGTGACACCAGGTTCTGGCACACACAGTGGTAGACGTTATTTTGGGTTGTATAACTGTCTTTACATTCCATTGATCTTTACTGGTTTATAACTTCAATTTGGTGAAAATATATTATAATGATTTTTGGCAAAGGTAAAATGAGAATTTAATTATACTTCTGCGTTGGCTGGCCTGACAAATGGTGTTAGGCGCCATCATGACCTATTATGGAAAATAGGTCGTGACAACATGGTATTAGAGCACTAGGTTCACGTAGGTCTCACAAGTTACGGGAAAACCTAATAGAGTCTCGTAGATCGGTACGAAGACGTCTGTATTTATCTTTGAGAGGCCATAGGGTGTTAGGAAAGACTACTCTTTATTCATTTTCTATCGTGCAGTGGTCACTGTACTAAATTTCCTCTTCTATTCTCTCACAGATGGTGAGGACCCGTACCGCCGATGTTCCGGACCCGGAAGGAGCTGCTCCCCCCGTTTTCAGAGGCCGAGGTAGAGGCGGGAGGAGGGCACCGGCCCGTGGTAGGGGATGAGGGCATCCCAGAGCTATTCTAGTTGCACCACCAGCAGACCCTGCAAGGGATCCCACTATTAAGGAGCGGGGCGAGGCGCCCGCAGCTGAGCCTACTCCGGCGGAGTTCATGATTGCACCGGGATTTTAGGAGGTCATGGGTCGTATGCTCCAGTTCATGGACACCATGACTCCGGCTGGTTTATTTCCAGCAGACCCAACTGCTTCGCAGGTAGGAGGGGGAGCACAGACCCCTACTGCTCGGGCTCCAGGTCATGCAGCTGCGGTATATCAGACTCCGGGTGCACTGCTCGCAGAGGGGGTTCAGCCAGTTACTGCAGCGGCACCCCCGCCTAGGCCAGCTATGGAGTTCGATCCGCAGAAGTTACTAGACAGATGGACCAGACTTCACCCTCTAGTCTTCGAAGGTGAGCGTCATGAGGACACCCAGGATTTCATCGATAGGTGCAGGGACAGACTGCACGCTATGAGGATATTGGAGTCCCATGGAGTAGACTTTACTACTTTTCAGCTTGAGGACAGGGCCCGTAGATGGTGGCAGTCCTATGTTCTTGGTAGGCCCGTCGGTTCTCCTCCCATCACTTGGGGTCCGTTCGTACAGTTGTTCCTGGACAAGTATATTCCGCCCTTTGAGAGGGAAGAGCTGGGTATTAGTTTGAGCACCTTGAACAGGGTCAGATGTCTGTGACCGACTATAAGGCGAGGTTTTCTGAGTTATCTCGCCATGCACTTATGATACTCCCTATGGATGTAGAGAGAGTGTGGAGGTTTGTCACCGGATTGCAGCCCAGCATTCGATCGGGTATGGCTTGAGAGGTGGAGATGGGTACAGAATACCAGCTTGTGGTCGAGATTGCTCACCGGATTAAGGGATATCGTCAGAGGGGTAGGGAGCAGATACAGCAGGACAAGAGAGCCAGATTCTTTGGAAAGTTCAGAGGTGCCCCAGCTAAGGGCAGAGGTCAGTATGGTAGGGGTCAGCCCAGTAGGCCCCCATCTTCAGCACTACCCCCTCCCGCCCGGGGTGCTCCAGCACGCCCCTATTTTAGTGCCATGCCAGAGAGTTCCTACTGCCCGCCAGCTATTCAGGGTTCTTCCAGTGGTTATTCAGGTCCTCAGGGTTCTTCTGGTCCCTACTTCAGTGCTATACCGGAGACTCCATATCGCCCACCGGCTATCCAGGCTCCTCCCACGGGGTCTACGAGTCATCAAGGATAGTCATCAGAGCAACAAGTCATCGTACCACGTTGTTTTGAGTGCGGTGACACAGGCCACATGAGGAGATACTACCCCAGGCTTAGGGGCAAGGCAGTACAGCAGGGGCAGCAGCCCACGACTCCAGCACTAGCGGCGCAGCCACCTAGAGGTGGAGGGCAGAGTGGTAGAGGCCGATCCAGAGGTAGAGGCTAGATAGGGAGAGGTCAGTCAGATACTCCTCAGTCAGGTGGAGGCCAGACAGTCGGTGCTCCAGCTAGAATCTATGCTCTTCCAGCCAGGCAGGATGCATTGGCCTCAGATGTCGTCATCACAGGTATCATCTCCGTCAGCGGTAGAGATGCATCGGTATTATTTGATTTGGGGTCTACTTATTCTTACATATCATCTCTGTTTGCTTGTTTCCTGGCTATTTCTCCTGAGCCTTTAGGTATTCTTGTTCATGTGTCCACTCCTATAGGTGATTTTGTGGTTGTGAACCGAATATGCCGATCTTGTGTGGTTACTTTCTGTGGTTTTGAGACTAGAGCAGATCTTCTGTTGCTCGATATGATCAATTTTGAGGTTATCCTGGGCATGGATTGGTTATCTCCATATCACGCCGTTCTAGATTGCCATGCCAAGACTGCTTCTCTAGCGATGCCAGGATTGCCAAGATTGGAGTGGAAGGGTTCCACAGTTGATACACCTAGCAGGGTCATTTCTTTCCTAAAGGCTCAGCGCATGGTGGAGAAGGGGTGTTTGGATTATTTAGCTTATGTGTGAGGCACCTCCGCAGAGTCTCTAACGATTGATTCAGTGCTAGTAGTCCGAGAGTTTGTCGATGTCTTTCCTTCTGATCTTCCTGGCATGCCTCCAGACCGCAATATTGATTTCTATATTGATTTGGCTCCAGGCACTCATCCTATATCTATCCCACCGTACCGTATGGCTCCTAAGGAGCTGAAGGAGCGATTGGAGGAGTTGTTAGTAAAGGGTTTTGTTAGGCCTAGTGTATCGCCTTGGGGTGCACCAGTACTGTTCGTGAAGAAGAAGGATGGGACTATGCGGATGTGCATTGATTATCGCCAGTTGAACAAAGTCACCTTTAAGAACAAGTATCCATTGCCCCATATTGATGATTTGTTCGATCAGTTGCAGGGTGCCAGGGTGTTCTGTAAGATCGACTTGAGGTCAGGGTATCATCAGCTGAAGATTCGGGATTCGGATGTTTTGAAAACTACATTCAGGACTAGGTATGGCCACTATGAGTTTCTGGTGATGTCCTTTGGCTTGACTAATGCTCCAACGGCATTTATGGATTTGATGAACAGGGTGTTCAGGCCTTATATTGATTCTTTTGTCATCATTTTCATAGACGACATCTTGATGTACTCACGTAGCCGGGGGGAGCACGAGCAGCATCTGAGAGTAGTGCTTCAGACCTTGCGAGAACAGCAGCTTTATGCTAAGTTCTCCAAGTGTGAGTTTTGGCTAGAGTCAGCAGCATTCTTGGGGCATGTAGTGTCAGGAGAGGGTATTAAGGTGGATCCCAAGAAGATTGAGGCCATTCAGAGCTGGCCACATCATACTTCAGTGACCGAGATCAGGAGCTTCCTGGGGTTAGCAGGATATTATCGGCGATTTGTGCAGTGCTTTTCATCCATTGCATCACCTCTGACCAGATTGACCCAAAAGGGTGCCCTATTTTGTTGGTCCGATGATGTGAGGAGAGCTTCCAGAAGCTCAAGACGGCTTTGGCTATGGCACCAGTTCTTGTATTGCCTTCCAGTTCAGGGATGTATACAGTGTATTGCGATGCTTCTCGCGTTGTCTTGGGATGTGTATTGATGCAGGAGGGCCGAGTTATTGCATATGTTTCACTTCAGCTGAAGGTTCATGAGAAAAATTACCCTGTGCACGATCTAGAGTTGGTGGCGATTGTTCATGCTCTTAAGATATGGAGGCATTATTTATATGGAGTGTCATGTGAGGTTTATACAGACTATCGTAGCTTGCAGCATTTGTTCAAGCAGAGGGATCTTAATTTGAGGCAGCGCAGGTGGCTTGAGTTACTGAAGGATTATGATATTACCATTCTTTATCATCCAGGCAAGGCAAATGTGGTAGCAAACGACCTGAGTAGGAAGGCGGAGAGTATGGGTAGCTTGGCATTCATTCCTGCTGAGATGAGACCATTAGCTTTGGACATTCAGTCTTTAGCTAACAGACTTGTGAGATTGGATATTTCAGAGCCCAACCGGGTTCTAGCATGTGTGGTTGCTCAGTCTTCGTTATTGGGGCAGATTAAGGCCAGACAGTTCGATGATCCACATTTGGCAGTTCTCAGAGATATGGTACTTCAGGGAGATGCCAAGGAGATTTCTATTGGCAAGGACGGTGTGTTACGGCTTCAGGGCCGTGTATGTGTCCCTAATGTTGACGTCTTGAGGGAGAGGATTCTAGAGAAGGCCCACAGTTCGAGGTACTCCATTTATCCGAGTGCCACGAAGATGTATCGTGACTTGAGACAGCACTACTAGTGGCGGAGGATGAAGAAGGACATAGTGGAGTATGTTGCTAGATGTTTGAATTGCCAGCATGTCAAATATGAGCACTAGAGGCCAGGTGGCCTACTCTAGCAGATGCCCATTCCGGAATGGAAATGGGAGCGCATCACCATAGATTTCGTGGTTGGGTTGCGGTGGACTCAGCGGAAGGTTGACTCAGTATGGGTTATTGTGGATAGATTGACCAAGTCAGCCCACTTCATTCCAGTGGCGACTACTTATACGGTGGAGAGATATGCCCAGATTTACATTCGGGAGATAGTGAGGCTGCACGGTGTGCCGGTCTCCATCATATCAGATAGAGGCCCTCAGTTCACTTCCCATTTCTGGAGAGTTGTTCAGAGTGAGTTGGGGACCCACATAGAGCTTAGCACGGCATTCCATCCTCAGACCAATGGGCAGTCGGAGCGGACAGTTCAGATTTTAGAGGATATGCTTAGAGCGTGTATGATTGACTTTGGAGGGCAGTGGGATCAGTTCTTACCCTTGGCGGAATTTGCATATAATAACAGCTATTAGTCCAACATAGACATGGCCCCGTATGAGGCATTATATGGTCGGCGTTATCGTTCTCCTATCGGGTGGTTTGAGCCTGGTGAGGCTAAGTTGCTTGGTACAGATTTGGTTCAGGATGCCTTGGATAACGTAAAGTTGATTTAGGAGAGGCTCCACACAGCTCAGTCCAGGCAGAAGAGTTACGCGGAACAGAAGTCGCGCGATGTATCATTCATGACTGGTGAGAAGGTTCTCTTGAAGGTTTCGCCCATGAAGGGCATTATAAGGTTCGAAAAGAAGGGCAAGTTGAGCCCAAGGTTTATTGGCCCCTTCGAGGTGTTGAGGTGAGTTAGAGAGGTTCCTATGAGCTTGCTTTACCTCCTAGTTTATCAGGGGTTCATCCAGTCTTCCATGACTCGATGCTTCGGAAGTATCATGCTGACTATTCACATGTGTTGGATTATAGTACCATTCACTTAGATGAGAGCTTGGGCTACAAGGAGGAGCCAGTTGCCATTGTTGATAGACAGGACCGCCAGTTGAGGTCCAAAAGTATTACTGCGGTAAGAGTCCAGTGGAGGGGACAACCGGTCGAGGAGGCGACCTGGGAGTCCGAGGAGGACATGCAGAGCCGATATCCCCACTTATTCAGCAGTCCAGGTACTTTTCTATGTCCGTTCGCGGACGAACGTTTATTTAAGAGGTGGAGAATGTAACGACCCGACTGGTTGTTTTGCATTTTTAAGCCCCGTTCCCTTAAATAAAACTTCCCGCACTTGCTTTAACTAATTTATGACTTGCGGGGACGGGTGGTTCGGAAGTTGGAAGAGTTTTGAGCAAGAATAAGTCTAGTTGCTTCTTTAAGTTTCTTTAAAAAGGCCAAGTTTTACTTCCGTCAATATTTTGGGGAAACAGACCCGAAATCGTGATATAAAAATTTCTGAGGGTCCGCAGGAAAATATGGACCTGGGCGTATGCCCGGAATCGAATTCCGAGGTCCCTAGATGTGAAATTGTTAAGTTTAAGTTTCAAAGATTTAAATAAACTAAGTAATCATTGTTTTCGTAGGTATCGGTTTGGATTTCAATTTTGGAACTTGGTACAAGTCCAAAATGTTAGTTAATACCTACCAGTAAAATTTTGCGTCTATCCGAGTAGTTTAAGGGCGTTTTGACCCGTTAGAGGAGAATTAAGAACTTGAAGTTCAGTGAATTGAATCATTTGGTTTTGGGGTTTGATTCCTCGATTTAGCATTGTTTTGAGTGTTTCGAGGGTTCGAGTAGATCCGTCTCGTGATTTCAGACTTGTCGTATTCGGGCGGGGCTCGGGAGCCCCGAGCGTCAAATGGTCGAGGTTCGAGTGAAGTTGGAAATTTAGAAAGGGCTGAGAATTTGCTGCTTCTGTCACAACCGCATCTGCGGTTCTTGGGCCGCAGAAGCTGAACTGCATATGCGGTCGAGTAGCTGCTGAAGCGGAAGGGGCCAGGCCTAAGGGAAACTGCAGAAACGGACCCCCGACCGCAGAAGCGGTCCATCCGCCCCAGGCCCAGAACCGCAGAAGTGGTGGACTTTACGCTTAAATGGACTTGCAGAAGCGAGTTTCAGACTGCAGAAAAGGCCCAGGCCCCCTTGCCCCTTTTCCGCAGAAGCGGCTCATGTCCGCAGAAGCGGAACTCGTAGAAGCGGGATTTCTTCCGCGGAAGCGGAAATCACTGGGGACAAAAGGGTTCATTAATATGAACCCAAACTCATTTCTCTCACTTTTCACTACACACTTGGGCAATTTTGGGGGTTTCAAATAGAGGTTTTTCACACATCATTGCAAGGTAAGTAATCCCCACTCACTTTTAGCTCAAATACATAAACATTAGGTAGATTTAACACTAAAATTAGGTAAAAATCAAGAGATTAGAGTTAGACCTAGGGTTTAATCAAAACTAAGATTTAATCCTATAATATGCCACGAAATGAACTAGAAATCATATAATTGTGATCCTTAGGTGATAGAGAATAACTTCCTTCGAAAAATATTTGAATCCGGGCACGTGGGCCCGGGGTCGAAATTTAGGAAACTTGTGTTAATGGTTAGGAAATTTCTTAAACAATTAGAATTTAACCTTGTAAGCTCTTATTGACTAGTTCTTGCTTATTTTAATTAGTTGGTGCAAGTTTGGCTACGAATTGAGGGTTTGGGCTTATTCTGGATAATGGAAGTGCGCTTCAGAGCGAGTTGAGTCTCCTTTCTAACCTCGTAAGAGGGAATTGTCCCCTTAGGATTGATGTTTAAGTGTTTGTTGCTAAATGCAGGGACTACGCATGCGTTAGGTGATGAGAGCCCATGTGTAGCTACTACTATGTTAAATGTCCGAGTAGCTTAGGACCTACAACATGCCTATTAAATTTATATCTTATGATAATTTGTTGTTATGAACACCTAGTGTGTACTAGAGGCTTAAAAGGGGATATGAGCATACTTGCATAGCTAATTAAGTTTGGTTTGGTATTTTTTACCATTTATGTGCCATGTGTGTGAACTTGATATTTCATCCTTATTTGTGGATCGGGCCGATCGCCTCGGTATGAATAGATGCATCTATAGGCGCGTCGTCGACCCTTGGCAAGTGCACAGTTTATTTCTGTTGGTTCGGACTGTCCCCTCGGTATTATGTGCGCATGTTAAATGTGGAAAAGCTTATATATGCTTTATTTTGCCATTATTTTATGTGATAAACTATAAACTTGATATTGTAGATTTCTTGACTTATACCACTTGTTATGAAACTGTCGATGCTTGTAAATTCCATGATTTGAACTCATCATACTTATATATATATTTTTAATTGACCTTAGTAAGTATCGAGTCGACTTCTCGTCTCTACTTCTTCGAGATTAGACGGGATACTTACTGGGTACATGTTGTTTATGTACTCATGCTACACTTTTGTACTTAAATGTACAGGATTTGAGGCAGGTGGATCCGGACATCATTCTGGTGCATATCAGTGAGCGCATCTGGCACTTCTACGATGAGCTGCATTCCCTTCTTGCCGATCCGCAGCCGAAAAAGTCATCCTTGTATTTTTTTGTTGTTCCTGTCTATCCTGATCCAGACAGTAGGATAGGGTATTATTCTTTTATGCATATTCTACTAGTCGCCCGTAGCTTGTGACATCAGGTTCTGGCACACATAGTGGTAGACGTTATTTTGGGTTGTATAACTGTCTTTACATTTCATTGATCTTTACTAGTTTATAACATCAATTTGGTGAAAATCTATTATAATGGTTTTTGGCAAAGGTAAAATGAGAATTTAATTATACTTCCGCGTTGGCTGGCCTGACAAATGGTGTCGGGCGCCATCATGACCTATTATGGAAAATGGGTCGTGACTGTACATTTCATTTGACCCGATTCTAATTTCCCACAAGGTTAAATAGAAAGTGTCGTGAATCATGGGTGCATTTCATGTAGCGTGGCTTGTGATGTGTTTTAAATAACCTTAAATTAATTATTTAAACAAATAAAAGTGGTGTTAAAGTAAAAATGCACATAGGTTTAAAAGTGTTTTAAAATCAAATAAATAGGCCAATAATAATAGTTGAGCGACTGTGCTAGAACCACGGAACCCGGGAATGCCTGACACCTTCTCCCGGATTAACAGAATTCCTTATCCGGATTTTTGTGTTCGCGGACTATAAAACAGAGTCAATCTTTCCTCGATTCGGGATTTTAAACCGGTGACTTGGGACACCAATAAACTATCCCAAGTGGCGACTCTAATTGTAAATAAATAATCCCGTTTCGATTGTCACTTAAATTGGAAAAACTCCCTTATACCCTTCCGAGAGTGGTAAAAATGAGGTGTGACAGCTTTGGCGACTCCACTGGGGACAAGAACCTAGAATATCTAGTTCAGTGTTCACGATTCGAGCTTAGAATAATTGTTATATTTGGCTTCATTTACTATCGGGTTTTATTTACATGTTTGGGCCTAATGTGCTAAATATTACTTTTTATCGCTTTGATATTGTTGAACTATATATAAACTGTTGTGAAACCCTCCTCTCTCTCAGTCTTCTAAATCATCTGGGAAGGGTGCACTTCGTATAACGTCTCTTTTGTTAGAGTCATATAGCAATTTTAGAACGAGGTTCGGACAAGTTGCAAAGCCGGCAAAGCTTTTGTATTCCCGATATGCTGTCCCCCCCCCCCCCCCCCCCTCCCCCCGACTCGAGCTGTCCGCTAGGGTAAGCCAGGTCTAGAACAAATAAACCCAGGTTTTTAAACCTAGTATAACATAGCCGCATGCCAGATCCCTAATAGGAATGCTTGTTTGCATCATGTGCATTTGCCTTTGGGGACTCAACACAGGGGTTGGGTCCATCTAGGACAGGTGCACCCGAAATTAAAAGACCATCGTGATGCATTTTACTTGCTACTTGCACATTTATTTGACACAGATTGCACATTGACCAGCTTCTAGAATATGGGAGAAAAATTGAGAAAAAACAAATTGAGGTGAGCGATAGGAAATTACCCGCCTGTGAAAAACCTGGTGTCCAAAATATCTTGAAACTCTGCCAAAATTTTTTAAGGAAAAGAAAAAAAAAGCTATTTCAAAATGTTTATTTTTTTGTTGCATCAAAATTGACCGAACTACGCAAGTTTGATTCTCACCGGGTGTGGGATACGTAGGCAACCCTCGTCGGGTCCAACTCCATTTTTGCAAAAATAACAAAAACAAATATATGAAGTGTCGTTATTTTGTCATAAATAAATTAGGTAGTTCCGTTCTTGTCAAAAATAGCCATAATACCCTAAAATGGCATCGGAATGTTGTTTTTGCAAGAATATCCACCTAAGGTCCTCTTGCAAATTTTTTGATTAATTAGCAAACACAACCCTAAAACCTTCTTTCTTGAGGTGCTGAATGGTTGTATTCGCAAAAGTGTTTTGTTTTAAATTGCAATTTTCGAAAATTGGTATTCTTCTCTTGAGTCAAAGTAAGTCATGGTCTTTTAACCGAGTTTAAATAAATGTGCAGGATGAGCACGATTGAAAATGAACCTTTCACAATCCTCGAGGAAATCCCGTTGGAAATCCACATGTGGTGGAATGATTTAGGAGAAAGTCAGCAGAGATACTGTGATAAAAGCTTTGGGCAGTCTTGTTGGTCTTCTAAAGATTGAGACTAGGACGGATATAATTGAGGTTTTGATACACTTTGGGGACCCAGCGCATAATGTATTCTATTTTTCCGATTTTGAGCTAACCCATACGCTTGAGGAAATGGCGGGCTACGTTGGATTTAGTGGGAATCTCATAAATCAATACCCAGTGGCACCTAGAGCGGTGACTCCTCATAAGTTTTTGGATCTTCTAAGCATCAGTCGGGAAGTTAGAGATGGAAATTTGGCTAAGGGATTCTGCACATTCTACTTCTTGTACCAACGTTATGGATATCCCCATAGTTTTGAGATCCCAGATACCGGTCTATCTCATTCAGGGAACAAAGATATATGGGAAGCCCGACGGGGACTGGCTTTTATAGTGAACATCCTGGGCGACTTAATTTTCCCAAGAAAGGATGGAAACATAGAGTTGGGGCTTGTGGGAATAGCCGACTTCATATCTAATAAGGCTAATGGCACCATTGTATCGGTGATCTTAGCGGAGGTTTACCGAGCTCTAACTGTTAGCCGAGAAGGAGGAAAGTTTTTTTAGCGGTGCAATATGCTTCTACAACTCTGGATGGAGAAACACCTCTGCCACCGTCCAGGGTACATGAACTGCGGTATGACCGGTCTTAAATGCATTGAAGAACATGAAAACAGGGTGAAGGACCACGAGTTTCTAGAAGGTACGGAAGCATGGTTCACACATTTAAGATCCCTGACTACAAGCAAAATTGAGTGGACATTCGGTTGGGTCTCGGTCAGTGAAGTCATTTACATGTCGGCCTAAGTATGTTATCTTCTATTGATGTGTCTCCGGAGCATTCAACATTTTGCCCCACACATGGTTCTACGCTATCTAGGCAGGTACCATACTATCCCGCATGATGAGGATTTGAGTCGGCAGGTCATCGAACTAGGACCAAATGTTGTTTACCCGGAAGAAAAGGTACGTCGAATTTGGCAACAATATAGATTCCTAGAGCCAAAGACTCGGGTACGGAATCTGTCCAAAGGCGAGTTAGAGCCTAGTTACACAACTTGGTACAATAAAAGGTCTCAAGTCCATCAAGATCCCGAATAGCGCGTCAAATGGTTCGCCAAAGAGGCAAGCTACAGAGCCACAATAAGCAAATTGGAGGGGCAAATCCGAGATCTTAAATTTGACAAAAGTGTACAGGCCGCTGATGACCAAGGGGAGAAGAAGAAATTGACCCAAGAAAATAAGGCCATTCAAGCCCAGATCCAAAAAATGAAGATAGCTGCTGAGAATCAGGTAAGAAGCCGAAAGGATGAAAGACTCATAAATGGTCTTAGGAAGAAAATAGCTGAATGCGAGGATGATTTGGAAAAATCCGAGGGTAATCTGGTAAGATCTTGGGAACAACTAACGAAGAACACAGAGGGACGAGCAAAGTTTGTACAGAAACTAAAAAGGAAATACGAGGAAGAAGCCACCAACTTCAAGAAAAAACTAACTACCCTCGAGAACGAGATGGCCAAACAAACAAAGAGCTTCAAAGTAGAAAGAGAACACTATTATGCACTGATGTCGCAGCTAGAGAAAGACCTGCAGCAACTTCAAGAGCAAAATCATACAGCTGCACAATTTTTGGGGGCCAGATCTCAGTAGATTGGATGGATGATTCAAGAGAAGGGTATTATCGGAGAAGGGGTTAGGAACATTGCGGACTATATTGTGATGAAGTGCAACGAATGTGAGGACACGACCAGGTCCATGTTCTTCACTTCCGTTATGATTTTGGTTTGATAGATCATGGATGACCTATTTTTCCTTCAAGAAGATATGGCGCATAGGCTCGCGGCGAGATCTAGTAATGTCTGTGGGCCCCAAGAGCAGTAATTGAGGCACTTATGTACTCATGATTTGTATTCGAGTCTGTATTTTTAGTTTCTTTGGAGTTTGTTAGTCCATTTTCAAGTTTGTATTTTCATCTTTATTTTGGAGTCTGTTTAGTCCACTTGTCGAGTCTATTAGTTTTATGTTTACATTTTTAGGGGAATTCGTTATAATCAGGATGTTTTGCTTTATTTATGAAAAGCTGAAAAACCCAAAAAATGTATCTTTCTTTTATTTTACACTTACCCCCTGAACTACGTAATGATCTGATTCATGCGGCGCCATGATATGTAAGAAATCCCCATAATGTTCGATCATAACCATAAAATGAAAAAGAAAAAAAGAAGAAGAGAGAGAAATAAATTGAGAAGAAATAATGTAAAATAAGAAAGGGAAGAAATTGCGAGAATAAAAGAAAGAAAAAAGATAGCCAACAAAGAAAGACGGGAGTGAAAAGAGAGAAAGAAAATGCAAAATGATAAGAATTAGTGAAAGCTTGGATGAAGCATGCAGTCATTCAAATGCATGATAGAAAGGGTTAAATGTTTAGGATTGCATCCCCAACATGCGGTTGCCTATCTGTTAAGCTCTTAATCGCTAACAAGTTTTCTTGTTGTCATCAAATTCAGGCAGGTGGTTAGTTTGATTGGTATTCAGGCAACCTACCCATACAACACCAGGTCTAAGAACAAGTTGATCATGGCCGGCCAGGAACTGGACGCAAGTGTTATTGATCCATCAAGAGAGGGGGAAGAGTCTGAGGTTAATCTGAAAGAGGAACTGTATAAGTTGAAACATCAGATGGTCGAAATATACCAAACCTGGGTGAAAGGGCATCCCCCACCATCATACCCTGCCAACCCCGCTTTCATCCTACCATTGGCTCAGCCCCAAGAACCTCCCACTGTCGATTCATCCCCACAAAATACACCAGGTTTCGCCCACTAGCACCATTATCAAGGCACCACTTCCCAAACCACTCAAGCACCTTCAGCCAAAATAATTTCGTACCCCCTCCACCAACCACCCCTATTTTCATAGCACCCCTGCCAGCTACACTCCATCGATCCTCCAGTGAGCCATAGTTCCAAACCCAAGATAATTAGTATTATCCCCCAGAGCCTACTTTCAGGGCCCCAGATCATCACTCTTATACTCCTTATTTTGAGCTCCCTGTTGAGACAGAGAAATCACCAAAAAACATGGAACAGGAGGAGATGTTCAGGAAGGTAAGAATCCTGGAGCAATCGTTCCGAAACATGCAGGGATTGGGAGGCCAGGTGAGTATAGCATACAAAGATTTGTGTCTATTCCCTGATGTTTAGTTGCCTGTGGGATTCAAGATGTCTAAATTTGACTTATATGATGGGCACGGACACCCGGTGGCCCATTTAAGGGGATTCTATAGTAAATGGAGCTGGTGGAAGGGATGAGCTGCTAATGGCGTACTTCAGGTAGAGTTTGAGTGGCGCGGTGTTAGAGTAGTATAAACGTCAAGATCATAGTAGATGGTATACATGGGATGATCTGACCTAAGTATTTGCACGGCACTTCCAATACCACATAGAGATTGTTCCAGATCATTTGTCCCTGACTAAGATAGAAAAAAAGCCAGGATAAAGTTTCAGAGAATATGATTTTCGCTGGAGAGAACAAGCGGCAAGAGTTAACTCTTTGATGGAGGAGAACGAAATGGTGGAGTATTTTCTGCAAGCTTTGGAGCGCAATTACTCTGGCCATCTGATATTGTCCATAGGCAAATTTTTCAACGAGGTAGTAAAGATGGGTGGCATGGTGGAAAAAGGGCTTAAGTCGAGCAAAATCATAATTACTCGGCCATCAAAGCAACCACCCAAGCCATCCAGAATGGTATCGGAGAAGTGATTGGAATGAAGAAGAAAGAAGATGTGGCAATAGTTGATTATGGATCATGGTTTAGACCGAGGGGCCCATTATACCCATCCGCTACCCCTTCACTGAGCCTACACCCAAAACCCATATAATTGACCCCAACACTACTTCCCATCATCAGACCCTCATATTTCTGTTCACCATGCCCAATCATATACTCAACCTCCTTCTTACCCATAATGGAATGCTCTAACCCCCCAAAACACCTACCCAGCTCCACAAAATGCTTACCCACCTCCTGAGCCTACCGAAACCCTACTGGTCCAGGTTTCCGGCCCAAACTAGTATTCATAAATGAAAGGTTGCAGCGGAAGAAAACTTTTGCCCCATTGGGGGAGTCTTATACCAGTTTATTCCAGAGATTGAGGCAGTTGGATGTGCTAAGTCCAATCGAGTCAAAATTGCCAAATCCTCATCCAAAGAACCTTGATTACTCCTTGAGTTGTGCATATTATTCTAGCGTTTCGGGACATGATATGGAAAAGTGTTGGCATTTGAAAAATTCCATCCAAGAGCTTATTGACACAAACCAGATTGTGGTGCAAACTCCAGAAGCACCCAACATCAATCAGAACCCATTGCCAACTCATGATGAAATAAACATGATCGAGATAGTACACAAGGAGGGGGAGCCCAAGAAGCCATCGAAATCTTTTATGATGATTCGGTCCAGAAAGGTCAAGCCAGTCAAAGGAAAAATTGTCACAAAAGCAATGGTTGAAGGAGCAGTGAACAAGTTGAGCATGACAAAAGGTGAACCTTCTGTGGTAGTTGAGAATAGATCCACAAGTGATGCAAAGTCAAAAGTGATCGTGCCGGGGTTGGAAAACAAGCCTCTCATAATTGTGGAGGGTGCCCGTACGGACCATGTCATCATCAAGCCTGTCACCCAGTTATCGATAATCAACACCGAGGTTGTCCCCTGGATCTATAAACGGGTGATAATGACTTACAAGGTGAAAGAAGTGAAAGAGGAAGTCAATGAGGACCAAAGGTTAACTCGTTCGGGGAGATGCTTTGCCCCGGAAGAGTTTAAGAAAGCTAAAGCACTCAAGGATAATCCAGTTCTAGTAAAGAAACCGTCACTAAAGAAAAAGCGGAGGAGTTTCTGAGAAAAATAAAAGTACAAGATTACTCCATTGTGGAGCAGTTATGAATCCTAGGGATATGCATGAACTCCACTAATCTGAACTGCTGACAAAGATCATACGACATTGTCGATACGGTATGAGCTTTAAATCCCGTGTCTCCCATTCTCCTTGAATCTGGTGCACCAGAAGATCTGAGTCTCCCAAGACCAAGACTTCCTGGACTCCCATGTCTACAGCTAACCTGAAACCCAAAATGCAAGCTTTGTACTCAGCCATGTTGTTGGTACAATAGAAACGAAGCTGAGCCGTAATAGAGTAGTGATGCCCTGTTTTAGAAATAAGCACGTCCCCTATCCTGACACCTTTCATATTAATGGCTCCATCAAAGAAAAGTTTCCAACCTAGTTTTTCAATCTTCTCCACCTCGTCAATATGTATCATCTCCTCATCGGGAAAATAAGTTCTCAATGATTCATACTCATCGTCGACCAGGTTCTCGGCCAATTCTTGGGCTTTCATCACCATCCAAGCTTCGCAAGTCTTCCTGTGGGCATAGGCTTTTGAAAGATATACTTTAGGGGATCCAGGCGAGAAATGAGGTAAGTAGTATAGGATGACAAATAGTGCTTTAACTTCTGTGCCACCCAAGTCAGGGCGCAATATGTCCTCTCAAGGGGATTATATTTAACCTTACAGGATGTGAACTTCTTGCTAAGATAATAGATGGATTTCTCTTTCCAATCAGTGATGTCATGTAGACCCAACACACATCGAAATGAATTGTCCAGGACTGTCAAATTAAGAATCAAAGGCCTCTCAAGTTCCAGCGGGACCAATACAGGTGGGTTTGACAAATACTCTTTGATTTTATCGAATGCTTCCTAGCACTCATTTGTTCATTTGACCGTAGCTTCCTTCTTTAGCAACTTAAAGATGGGCTCGCAAGTTGTTGTGAGTTGGGCAATAAACCTACTGATGTAGTTCAACCTCCATAGCAGACTCATCACCTCAATCTTGTTCTTTGGCTGTGGTAATTCCTGGATAGCTTTGATTTTCTACTGATCCAACTCAATGCCCCGTCGACTGACTATGAACACCAACTTTTTACCAGATGGAACATCAACTTCTTACTTGCAGGGTTGAGCTTAATATTGTACCTGCGGAGCCTCTCGAAAAACTTCCTTAAGTCTCTGACGTGGTCAGAATGCTTCCTGGATTTTATGATCACATTATCCACGTAAACCTCATTCTCCTTATGTGTCATGTCATTGAGTATGGTGGTCATCGCCCTCATATAAGTTGCCCTAGAATTTTTCAAACTAAATGGCATGACCCGGTAGTAATATGTTCCCCACGGTGTGATGAATTCCGTCTTTTCTGCATCTTCTTCATCCATTAAGATCTAATGATACCCCGCATTGTAATCCACAAAAGACCCAATCTCATGCTTGGCATAATTTTCAATCAAAATATGGATATTTGGCAGTGGGAAATTGTCCTTTGGACTTGCTTTATTGAGGTCATGGTAATCAACACACAATCTAATCTTACCATCTTTCTTCGGCACATACACAACATTGGCTAAGCACGTGGGATACAGCATGACTCAAATGACTTTTGCATCAAGATGATTTGTGACTTCTTCTTTAATCTTTACACTCATGTCAGTTTTGAACTTTCTCAACTTCTTCTTGATGGGAGGGAATCCTGGATCAATTGGCAATTTATGGACCACTAAATCGGTGTTCAAACCTGGCATGTAATAATACGACCATGTAAAAATACCCTTATATTCCAATAATGCTTTAATTATTTCTTCCCTGATTTGTGGCTCAAGATGGACACTTATCTTAGTTTCTCTGACATTATCTGGATCTCCTAGATTGATTGCTTCCATTTCATTCAGATTAGGCTTGGGCTTTTCTTCAAAATGATTAAGCTCTTTACTATTCTCCTCAAATGCCTCATCCTCATTATATTCCATTTCATCATCACACTCTATTTCTTGAATTATTATTTTAGAGTTAGATTGACTTTTAAGACTTGGCTGAAGATTCCTCATGCATTTCATGCCATTGAAACCAGCATAAAGAGAATTGTACAAAGAAGGAAATAAAACAAAAATAAAACCATCAGGAATGGTGAACAAGGGAAATTGCATTTCATTGAGAATAAAGGATAACAAGGTTTTTACATCAACAAGCGCAAAATAAAAAATTCTGGGTCACAACCCTGGAATAACCCAGATGAAAGAAAAACAAAGGCAACTACCAAAACTCCTTTCGAGTGGGGAGAGGAGTAGCCTTCCAATTGTTAAGCTTTACTTGCGGCCACATCTGCTTTGCTAGACCCTTCTCTAACTTCTACCATGTTCACATTATCAAACAACCTCTGGAACCTTTCAGTTTACTCTTCATCCATGGCAACCACATGACTGGGAACTGCTGGCACTGGGCGTTTTACACCACCGAGCTTGATAAAGGACCTGGAGAGATGCGGGATAGGCTTCGAAAGTTACCACACCTTCTGTTTCAACCTTTTGTCTCTTTTCACATCTTCCGCTTTGGGTTTGAATCGAAGACTGAACGTACCTAAATTTTCAAGAAGAGACATCGGCTATATGATACCTTATAAGGATGCACCCATACCTTTACCCGGTACAAAGCCATTTTTTAGCATTTCAAAGGCCATCATGATGGATTCAGAGGCTATCTTTGGAGCTGGAAGAGATTTCCCTTATGGAACCTTCTTGATTGGCACCATTTAAGAAACTTGGTATACCCAAGGCCCTTCATTGTCTTCGGCCTCATTAAACGGGACAGAGGCATCACTGTGAGCACACAAATTCTCCTCACTATGTACGACAATCTCTTGTCTATCCCACTCAAACTTGACCATCTAGTGCAATGAGGACGGGACTACTTTGGCGGCATGTATCCAAGGCCGACCCAATAATAGATTGTAAGAGATAGCCACGACCAGTACATGGAACTCCATAGTGAATTAAACCGGTCCTATTATCAATTCAAGCACTATATCACCAACCGAATCCTTTCCTCTACCGTCAAAACTGCGAACACATATTCTGTTCTTTTGGACTCTTTCAATATCAATTTTCATCTTGTGCAGAGTGGAGAGAGGGAAAATGTTTGCGCTGGAACCATTGTCCACTAGCACCCTGGTGACCATAGAGTCTTCACATTTCACTGTAAGATAAAGCGCGCTGTTGTGCTCAGTACCTTCCTCAGGCAACTCATCATTACAAAAGGTAATCCTGTTCACCTCAAATATTTTGTTGGCGATCTTCTCCAAATGAATGACTGTGATTTTGTCGGGGACATGAGCTTCGTTCAGAATTTTCATCAGGGCCTGACAATGCTCATCTGAATGGATTAACAATGACAGCAAGGAAATCTGAGCAGGAGTCTTTGTGATGCCTTGGCTACCCTGGCATCAATGTTACTTCATCCAGATAAGGCTTATATCGACCCTTTGCATAATTCAGGTTCGTGATCAGCATGCTTGCTATAACACGGTGAAAGAAAAACTTAATGATGAACCGTGGTTCCATGACATCAGGGAGTACATCAGAATGGGGGTATATCCGATACAAGCCACAGGTGATCAAAAGAGAACAATTCGATATTTGGCTAGTGGATTTTTTTTAAGCGGGGGAATTTTGTACAAAAGAACTCCTGATCTTGGGTTGAGGTGCATCGATGCTAAGCAAGCCACGACTATCATGACCGAGGTACATTCCGGAGTTTTTGGGCCTTATATGAGCGGGTATGTTCTGGCAAAGAAGATTCTTCGAGCAGGGTATTATTGGCTCACCATGGAATGAGATTGCATCAGCTTGTGCGCAAGTGTCATCAATGTTAGGTACACGGAGACTTGATTCATTCTCCGCCATCTAAGTTGCACACAATGTCCACATTATGGCCCTTTGTTGCTTGGGGCATGGATACCATTGGCCCAATTGAGCCCGCAGCATCAAACAGGTACAGGTTCATTCTGGTGGCCATTGACTATTTCACTAAGTAGGTTGAAGCTAAAACTTTCAAATATGTGACAAAGAAGGCAGTGGTCAATTTTGTTTATTCAAATATCATTTGTCGGTTCAGAATCACAAAGGTAATCATCACAGATAATGGTGCTAATATTAACAGTTATTTGATGAAAGAAGTATGTCAGCAATTCAAGATTACGCATCGGAATTCCACCCCATATCGCCCTAAGGCGAACGGAGCTGTCGAGGCGGACAATAAGAACATAAAGAAGATACTTCAGAAAATGGTGCAAGGTTCCAGGCAATGGCATGAGAAGCTGCCTTTTGCTCTGCTAGGTTATCGCACTACTATTTGAATTTCAGTATGTGCAACTCCTTATTTGTTGGTATATGGTACGGAAGCAGTGATACCCATAAAAATTGAAATTCTATCTCTTCAGATTGTTGTTGAAGCTGAAATTAATGACGATGAATGGATCAAGACCCATTTGGAGAAATTAAGTTTGATTGACAAGAAAAGACTGGCAGCAGTGTATCATGGCAAGTTGTATCAAAAGAGAATGGAAAGACCATATAACAAGAAGGTGCATCCACAAAAATTTGAAGTAGATCAGCAAGTATTGAAACGCATCCTTCCACATCAGGTTAAAGCAAAAGGCAAGTTTGCCCCAAATTGGCAGGGTCCGTTCATCGTAACGAGAGTGTTGTCCAATGGTGCTTTGTATTTAACAGATATAGTGGGCAAATATGTAGATATGGCTATCAATTTTGATGCAGTCAAAAGATATTATGTATGATTGTTTTGGTTTAAATTGTGTTTGTTTGAACTTGGCATGTTTTGAAGATTGGAATGACGAAGGCATTTTATTCTGCTATCTAAACACTTTACCTTTTGTTACCCCTTTGAGCCTTATTTATTTTCTTTCACATTCCTCTTTTGGAATTAGTAGCAAAGTTCAGAAACACAGACACAAAAGATAAATAAAGAAGAAAAAGAGGAAAAGATAAAAGAAAAATAGAAAGAAAAGAATGAAAAGAATGAAAAGAAGAAAAAAAAAGAAAAAAGAGAGAAAAGTACAAAAACAAAGCAATTCCTATGACATGAACTACGTTTGACTTGATTCCTTTTAAGGATACGTAGGCAGCCTCACAGTTTGGTCCCATTAAAATAAAAATTCAAATGTCCCCAGGCAAAGAAACTAGGGCGGAAATTGTGGTTATGTAAAAGATCTGATTCCAAAAGTTGTAATTGTGAACCCACTCAGTTCGTTTCGATCCTTTATCGTTTCCTTTTAACCCTATCCAAAAGCCCATATTACGGTCCAAAGAAAGACCTTCCGACCAATATTTGAGAGTGCCAAGTCGAGCGTGACAGAGGTATGAATTACACCATGTGCAACACTCCGTGCTGCACAAAGGAAAATGAGTAAATGAGAGAGTCCTATAGGTGAAAACCCTCACGGGCACTGTAGGGCGATGGAAATATAAGAGAAATTAAAATGAGAGAGTCTTATTGGTGAAAACCCTCACGGGCACCTAAGGTGGCAGTGAGTTGAGAGATGAACAAATGAGAGAGGTTTGTTAGTGAAAACCCCTCAGGGCACCGCAAGCCGAACAAGGTCAGTGACTTGGCAAAGAGATTGGGTTATGGAGATCCCAGGGCATAAAGAATAACAACTTAAAGGTTATTGGCTAAATGGCCTGGGCTAATTAATCTGAAATGTATGTCATGATCATTGGTACCAGCTGCTCCACTCAGATAAGTCTCTTTTCCTTTTCTCCCTCAAACAGTCATCCAATATTTGGATTTTCTTCTTTATTCCTAACTCTCAAGGTCATTGCATTTCATTTCTTTTGGGATTTTTTTCTCTAAGGCTTTTCCAATGCCAGTCTTGTTTAAGTAAGTGAGAAAGGATTTTAAAGCTAGCTACCAACTTCCAAATTGCACAAATCAATGTGCGGCCAAAGCATACCAGAAATTGCATGATGCAAAAGTGAAAAACATGGTGTTAATGAGAGTTCAAGCACTCGAGTGGTTTGTAAATTTTGTGGAAGATACAGAGGTTCAAATTGGAAGGACAGAAATGTGAAACCGCGGGTTGGGTTAGAGCACTCGGGTCATTCAGGGTCCTGTGGTGAAATTCCGTTAGAAAGGCAAACAATTCTTGGTCAGTTCAAGGCAGCCAGTCAAAGCAAAGCACGGCAGCGAAAGGGTAACTTTCAGCAAGAATGCCCCAAACTAACCACCACAATTTTAAATTGATAAAATTTTCTTTGATTAAAATAGGGGTAGGAAATTTTGTTTATTCCAAGGAATCCTCAATGGGGAAAGCATGTACCAGATAGGTTCGATCGTAAATTCTCAGGACCCACCTGGATAATGGGATTTAACTTGAAGTTCTCAGGATCCTCCTGGACAATGGGATTTAGTTAAAATCCAAAACATTCATGGGTAACAAGATCTAGCATAAGCTCTACCTTGAGGAAATATAAATTGGCTTTGAAGTTTTCATTCTTAGGATGAGATTCAATTTGAAATTTTCAGGACCCTCCTGGATAATGAGATTTAGTTTTAAGACCTTCATAGATAACAAGATTTAGCGTAAGTCCTACCTTTAGGAAATATAATTTAGCTTTAAAGTTGTCATTCTTAAGATGATATTTAATTTGAAGTTTTCAGGACCCTCCTGGATAATGGGGTTTAGCTTTTAAATTCTTAGAGATATTGGGTAACATGATTCAATTAACACTCATAGATGTGCTCAGGTACCAAACTGGGACAGAAAAGTTCTTTGTTTTATCTATTTTGTTGTAGTCAGGCACCCACCTAGAGAAAAAGGGAATGCAATTTCAAATTTTGGCAATCAGGTGCCCACCTAGAGAACAAGGGAATACAAGTCAAGTTTTGGCAATCAGGCATCCACCTGGAGAACCAGGGAATACAATTAAAGTCTTGGTAATCAGGCACCCACCTGGAGAACAAGGGAAGACAGTTCAAAAGAAAAGCAATTTTAAGAACAGGACAATTCAGGTTCAAGCAATCAGGCACCCACCTAGAGAATAAGGGAAAACAGTTCAAAGGAAAAGCAGTCTCAAGAGAAAGCAATTCAGGCTCAGCAATCAGGCGCCCACCTGGAGAACAAGGGAGAATAGCTCAAGTTTCAAAAGAAAATGGTGCTAGCTCAGCAATCAGGCACCCACCTAGAAAACAAGGAAAACGGTGCAAGTATCTATGGAAAACAGTTTAAAGTAGCAAGAGAAGATGATTCGAGTGTCTACAGTCAAGCACCCACCTGGAGAACAAGGGAAAAACAAGTCAAGTTTCGAGGGAAAAGTAGTGCAAGTGTTGAAAATCAGGCACCCACCTGGAGAACAAGGGAAAACAGGTCAAGTTTCGAGGAAAGGCGGTTCAAGTTTTAGTAATCAGGAGCCCACCTGGAGAGAAAGGGAATATAATTAAAGTTTGGCAATCAGGCACCCACCTGGAGAGCAAGGGAATACAAGTCAAGTTTTGGTAATCAGGCGCCCACCTGGAGGACAAGGGAATACAGTTAAAGTTTTGTCAATCAGGCACCCACCAGGAGAACAAGGAAGGCAGTTCAATGTTTAACAAAAAACAGTTCAAGGTCAGTAATCAGGCGCCCCTCTGGAGAACAAGGAGAAATCAATTCAAGTTTCAAAGGAAGATAGTTCAAATTTTGGCAATCAGGTACCCACCTAAAGAACACGGGAATATAGTTCAAGTGTCGGCAATCAGGCGCCTACCTGGATAATAAGGGAATTCACTTCAGAATATAATTCAAGTCAGCAAAAGCTCACCTGGAGAGCACAAGTCAATAGAGTGACAGAAATTGCAAGATCAAGTTTGAAGATGTGTATATAGGATTATTATAATTCATAGATCATAGTTTAGTCTGGATTATTTTATTTTGTCTTGGTATAATAAGGAGTTCGACAAGCAATAGCAGCAGTAGCAACAGTAAAATCACAGCTTCCTAGTAGTCCCAGCTACCAAAACTTCACGAACTATACTGACCTAATTCCTTTATATCCAAGGATATGTAGCCAACCTCGGAAGCAGGGTGCGGTCAAATTTTTCCAAATGTTTCTCACGGAGTAGTCAAACGGGCAAAAATCGCTCGTATCCACTCACTTTATCTTTGCACTAAAACTCTTCGTGTTTCCGAGCAAAGAGGGGCAACTGTGAGCACGTGATTTTTTTCTATGTAAATTACTCCTACAAAACCCAAGAAAATAGATTTTTTCTAATTATTTGCCACTTTATAGGATTTTTGGTAGGATTTTATTAATTATTTGCATTTATGTTTTATTTTTACATTCTTAAGGTTGATTGATTAATTTTTTGTTTTATGAAAAAATGAAAATCACAAAAATTGGCTCATTTTTACAATTATTGTCTTTAATTCTTAAATTGTTGATTTTTCTCTTTTAGTTTGAATTTATGGTTAGATAATTAGTGTAATTTTGCAATTTATATAATTTAGGAATTTGTTTTGGAATTTTGTTAATTAAAGGAAAAAAAAAGAGAGATAAAAACAAAAAAAGGGCAAACAATTGAAACAAAAATGAGAAAGAAAAACAAAACAAAAGAGAAGGCTGTTGGGCGAATTAGCTGAGGCCCAAATCCCTTACCCATGTTATGCCCCAGCCCAATCCCATTTAACCCAGTCCAACCCCCCCCCCCACCAAATGACGTTGTTCCTTTCAAGAGAATCCTAGCCGTTGATCTTGTGTGATCCAACGGCTGGGAACTAATTCATATCCCCTTACATATATGTCCGAACTCTGTCCAACCCTAGAGACCATTACTCGTCTTCATCTCATTCCCCCGTCTCTGAACCCTAGCCGCCATTAAACCCTTACCCCCATCGGCTGTGGTTTATTCTACAAATTCCCTCAAATCTTGACCACATAATCCTCATTGTTCCCTTACTCCAAATCCACCATTATTTCTTTCCACACCACTCATCCTCTCCAAATTAGAAATCTAAGATAATAATAAAATCTTTTTCTTTTGATTTCCTCCCAGTCTGGACCTTCTTGATATTGAACATGTGTTGAGTCGACTAGTATCGATGTGAGGAGCCAATTGGTTGAGGTTTCATTTTGTGCACGGTGGCCGAGTTCTAGGTAGCAATTTCTGATGAGCCATTATTTCAAGATTTTGTTCCTTCTTCATCTTGGTTCATATTGAGGACTATGACAAAGAGCACTAGCCATGGAAGAAATTCCGGCCAGTGCTCATAGTACAGTTCCCACCATTAGCCGAAGCCCTTTCGTTGGATGTCATCATTCCTGGGTCATCGGTCTATTTGGTATATTTCTTTTTCTCTTTAGTTCTATTCTTCATCTCAGTTAGGTTAAATCATATTAGTTTATAGTTGACTAATTTAGTAATATTAGCTTTATAATACAGTAAACATGCTTTGTTAGTACATTTGATTTCGTCCTTGCTTTTTGCTCAATTCTCCTTTTTATTTTTTCTTCTTTGGAAATTTGATGTCAGGAGTTCAAAACTCTGTTGGTCTGGTTTTCTTGTGGGTTATTGGTTTCAGATTGGAGATTCGGCCTTGTAGTGCAAAAGCCTAAAGAAAAAGGGGAAGGGTTTAAGCATGCTGGGGTATAGCCCAATTGTTGGTACTTTCTGAAAAGGTTATAATAAGAGGTTAAAGGGTATTTAGGGGATTTATATTGAAAGAATATTTGATAACTGCCTAGGAAAGTTCTAGAAAAGTGGGGAATAGGCTGATTTAACAAATTGGTTTAAAGTTTGGGGTTTGAATTGAACAAAAAGAGAATTGAAGAGAGGTGATAATGAAAAAATAAAACTAGGTGTTTCTTCCCTAAAATCTTTCTATATAAGGCATATTTCTCTCATTCTTTAGGAAAGAGATTAAGAGTCCAAAAATAGAAATGGGTGAAATATTTTTTGCATTATTCTCTACACTTAGAACACTAAAAATACACACACATTGATGGGGTTTTTAGAATTCGAAAAATACAAAAAAAGGGATTCCAAATACTGTTCCATTGGTGGATTGATGCTTATTCTTCCTGGGTTTTCAAAAGAGTCCTATTACTTTGCTGGCTTTGGGTTCTAAACATGGAATGAGCTGGTTATATTATTGATAATCACAATTATTCTGCTGTTGATCTCCTTTTCTGTTCATCTTGCTGAATTTTTCCTTTGTTTATGTTGATGTATCCAGGTATGTAAGTTGAATCCATGTGGCCATGTGAATAAAACACTTGAAGTTTTAGAGTTTGTTGGTTGTTGTCATCCAGTTGATGCTTTTTTCTTTCGCTCAACTGGATATTGATTCTATAATATTGAAGTCAATTACATTCTGTTTCCCTCCCTTCTCTATTTTGTTTTTTTAGTATGTTAGAAATTAGCTAAATTTGTACATAATGGATATGTGTTTTGGACTTGAACTGTATTGTGAGGTATATGGGAGGTATTTGTGAATCTAAATTACTTTGGGAGATTTGTTTGAAGCTTCAGTCTATTGCAGTAGTATGGTTTATCTTAGGGTGTGTTTGAGGGCTATGTGTTTAAATGGAAAATGTTCTTTGGAAGGATTGAAAGTTTACTACTGCAGAATATGTGAAATTTGGCTTTAATGTTTAAAACACAGTGATCGGCATGTGTATATTTTCAGGGCTTTAACTTCATAGAACAAATCGTGTGTGTATTAATATAGTTGATAAATAGTTAATGGCTTGTATTCATGTTGTAGCATTAGTAACAGTACAATTCGAGACTTACAATATTATTATTGTCATTGTAAGTTAGGAATTGCATATGATGTTATTTCGTGTGAATGGTGGCTATATAGGGCCTCAGTAGGGCCTTAATTCTCGGCATATTCTTGCCAAGGTTTTTTGAGAAATTGAATCAGGCCCAAATGGGGCCGTTCGAAATTCAGATGAATTTTCTTTTAGTCTCTACTTTGAGCCCAACCTCCGAAAGAATACATTTCGTTCCCCAAAATAGCTATTGGGTATATTATGGCAATGGGCCTGAACCTGGTGGCCCGCTTGATGTGAGAGGCCATCTGTTTGGCTGCACTTTTGGGTTTGATTTTGAGCCTCGTTTTTTCCCTTGAATAATTCTCCATGGGTCTAAGCTTGAACAAAAACTGGATTCTAAAATAATTAAATGCCTAGCCGTGTTCTGAACTTCTTCAATCATAGCTGCCTATCAAACTCGCACCAGTGTCATTAGTTCTCTTTAATTAAACATAGTTCCTTATGCCGAGGTGTGCCATCCGTAATTGAATCTTTATGTACCTCGTATTTTATAACTTAGATATTAAAATAAATCTCGTAGTTTGCTTTAGGCAGGTTAATTATATAATTATCACGGCTAATACTAAATTCGGGTGTATATTTCATGTGATACGGTTCTAATTTCCAACAAGGTTAAATAGAATGTGTCGTGAATCACGGGTGCATTTCATGTAGGCATGGCTTGCGATGTGTTTTAAATAACCTTGAATTAATTCTTTAAACAAATAAAAGCGGTGTTAAAGTAAAAATGTACATAGGTTTAAAAGTGTTTTAAAATCAAATAAATAGGCCAACAATAATAGTTGGGCGACCGTGCTAGAACCACGGAACCTGGGAATGTCTGACACCTTCTCCAGGTTAATAGAATTTCTTACTCGGATTTCTGTGTCCGCGAACTATAAAACAGAGTCAATCTTTCCTCGATTTGAGATTTTAAACCGGTGACTTGGGACAATAATAAACTATCCCAAGTGGCGACTCTGATTTTAAATAAATAATCTCATTTCTATTGTCACTTAAATTGGAAAAAACTACCTTATACTCTTCCGGGGGTAGTAAAAAGGAGGTGTGACAAGCATTTGCTTTTAGACTTCTATATCTAGTGGTGTCCCTATGAGTGCAACTGGTGGCTTGGTGAGTGGTTGGGTGTGGCATGATGAGTAGGATGTGACTATGGGATATGTTCAGATGGTTTGAATATGACGGGAAGAGTTTGCTTGATATGTGAAAAGGACTATTGGATGCTCAATTTCTGTGGATGTGTAATACAGTCTTGACTTATGAAGGTTTTTGAGAGATTCTTTCGTGTTATTTCATTTATGGAACAAAGTAAATTTTCATGTCTTGTTGATGAGTTCAGACTCAAGAAGATTAAGTGATTGCATAGTAGTTGTGGATGTGAAAGGGTATAAAGATATGTCAATTTGAGTCTAAGCAAGTGGATTATAACCTGATGGGCAATCTACAGAAGTGTGATCCTTATGATATTATGTGGAGGCTTTTTTTCTACCATTGGGTATGGGTATTGCGATTTGAGTTTGGATTGGTTGAGAAAGTTGACCTGACCGTCACGAAGATGAATGCGAGCTTAGCAGATGATTTGAGGTATTATATGGTTGTATTACATGAGCTTATGAAGGATTTAGTCTAATCTCACTGCTATATTATGCCAATAAAAGATTATGGGAGTTGTGAGTTATCGAGTGTTGTTTGAGCCAAGTAGGGGAGTCAGCTATCAATGATTTGATTGCATGGTTACGTGTTGTATTGATTTCGGTCTAAGGCATACTTGTGGATCGGTTATGACTTGTAAAGGTTGGTTTTTAGGATGACTTAAGCAAGGAAATTTTTGGATGCATGGTGTATTACACTTTATGGGTATATGGGAATCATGGAATGATTGAGTTGTTATTCGTGAAGGATTTAGTGTGCATGGAGTTGGAATTTACTCAGTTGTGATAAGGAAATGTTACTTCTTTGGGTGTTGTTATGCTAATGGGGCACATGTTGTTCGGCCCGTTTAGGTGGTGCAATTGAGATTTGAGCATAGTGGATGACTCTCAAGAAGGTTCTAATGGATTCAAGATTTATATATAGCAATTGAGAATTTTTCGAATTGTATCTGGCTAGAATCTAAGATTTACGTTGGATGGTGTCGAGACTCACGGTATTTCTATATCATTACGAATTCTACATTTTAATATTAGGAAGGTTATGGAAACGACTTTAGATTCACAAAAAATCTCTTCATAGTGGGTGTCTCGGTTATGGTACTTTTGGGTGCTTAAGAGGGAATACAGCAACTTATGGGCCTTAGGGCGCAGTGGGTTTATGCTAAGATCTCTTTTGGTGAGCTTTGGATAAGGATCACGGTGTTCTGATAAGGAGAAGTGTCAACTTGAGAGTAATTCAGATGGAACTCGGAGAAATAAGACAGCTTGATAGTAGGTTGGATCAACACGGTAATGGATAGGATCGGTTTTCTTTGGTTCTTATGATGAGGTGAGGCTTTACGTGTGTTTTGTGGCAATACTCTTGGATTTGGCGACCTGCGTGGCTTGGTTGAGCTAGAGGGATTCAAATTTGATAGCCTGGTTATGTGCAAATGGATTTCAAATTGTTCTCGATGGTTTCTACCACGGTTTGAGATAGATATTTCCTACCGGTGTGAGGAGCATGTTGCATGTTATGATTTTCTACTAGATGGGATCATGTGAAAGGTTCATGTATAAATTGAGTATGTAGTCTGCTTGTGACTCATAGTTGATTAAAAGATTATCGTGTTTTTCATATGATGTCATGATAGATGAGGTGCATCCTGTGGGATTGAGATTTGCATATATAAGGTGGTGGTTCAATTTTGAAGGGATGTTCATGAATTCTTAGATAGCATGGATGGTTTTAGGTGATTAGATAAATACTATTACTACTCGGTATTGCCTGAGAAGGGTGCGCATTTCAGAAGGTGTACTGTGTTTTGACTTACGGATGCTTCATTGGCATTGCGGTACTCGCCTGGATGATTGATTGATGATATTCAGATTTTGCTATGTGGCATGGAAGGATTATAGAAATATTTCTCATGGCTGAGCACATCCCACAAGAGTCAAGCCCTCCAGTTCTACTACTATCAATGTAGGACATCCCATACAAATTCTCTTATTGTTGGGCAGGATAATCCGGTGGCCCTCTTTATATTTATGAAGAGTTAATATTATTTTACCACTTCATTGGGGATGATTGTGTATGAGAGATGTGTAAGTCATTCGAGTGATGGATTTGGGATCGGCTATAGTGATTCATGTGTTCTATGGATTTAGAGACTAGGAGTTCTCCGAAGCAGATTATTTTAGGGTTTCATGTCACGCCCCAACCTCGGGGAGCGCAACCGGCGCTCAACCAAGATAACCCGGCTGAGCAAGCCTGCTAGATTGCCTTCTACCCAACTTACTCATTAATAAAGAGACGATCAATCTCACTAATTAACACCAAGTGGATTCATGAACCACACTAATTCCATTGCTAATAGATACTTCATTTTAAAATCTCAAAATTCATACACTTTCATAGTTAAAGTGAAATAAGTGATTCAAATACAACAATAAGACTAATTTGACTTTCCCCACACCCATATATACAACCTACATTGTGTCTACGGAGCCTCTAATAGATACAAAAGAGTACAATAATAGTGCCGGCAACAACACTCCGGCTATAGCTCAAAACATAATGCACACGGAACAAAAGATGCACGACCCCGAAATGAAATGGGGCTCACCAAGTCAACTGGGAAGAGAGTGTACCTCTATCACTAGTCAATGCCTCCCGCTGTGAAACCACCTACATCCATTAAAGATGCAGCGCCCCCGGCAAAAGGAACGTTAGTACATCTCGAATAGTAATAGTATGAAAATCGAAGCACCTATTCAAGGAAATAGAAATACAACATGAATATGATGAATCATGATAACAATAAAAGGGCTTAGATAGTCATTAAAGTCAAAGCAAATTTATTAAGAGCTTCCAATAACATTTATAAATTTTAAGTCGGGGATCCTCTAAAACCACCTTTACACAAAGTGGCCCTGCCGCCTCACCCCAATATATGCGGGTAGAGGTGTGATCACAATTCCACAACTCTACACAAAGAGACCATGCCGCCTCACCCCAATGTATATGGGTGGAGGTGTAATCATAATACCACAACTTTATACAACGCGGCCCTACCGCCTCACCCAAATGTATGCGGGTGGAGGTGTAATCATAATACCATAACTCTACACAAAGCGGGCCTGCCGCCTCACCCAAATGTATATGGGTGGAGGTGTAATCCTAATACCACAACTCTATACAAAGCGGCCCTACCGCTTCATCCCAGTATATGCGGGTGGAGGTGTAATCATAATACCACAACTCTACACAAAGCGGCCCCACCGCCTCACCCTAATGTATGCGAGTGGAGGTGTATTCACAATGCCACATTTTGGATTCCCAAAACGATAATAGTTTGTAGAAAATATTTCTCTTCCAATCAACCATTTGGCACCTTTGGCCTTAGCAAGTGTAAGTTCATAAAATTTCATCATATGAGGAATAAGCGTTTGATCACATTTATTTCATACAAGGTTTTCTTCCCAAAAGGGGTATAACATAATTAAGTCACAATAGAAAATCTTTAGCACATGAGGGTTCAGACACTTTATGCAATTTGAAAATCAATTTACTAGCTTGAACATCCCACCTCAACCGTGTTTCAAGTTCGACTACACATGATGGAGTTTTGGAAGAATTGAGAAATTCTGATATTAGAATAAGAGTTTAGCCTTCATACCTCAAAAGATCTTTCCTTGGTGTAACAATAACATCCTGACACTTCTAAGGATGTTAATCTATAGAAGAGGAGATAATTACAACCATAATTAGAGGAATTCATATGGCAAGAGCTGCTACACTGATGAACCAACCTCCCCTCAACTAATTCAAGAACAAAATCATCCAAGATGATTCAACATCTTTCCTACAGTCTCTATTAGCTCATGCATGTGATAAATCTACCCTCATCACCCATAATCAACCCAAACCCGAAATTGAAGAATTGGGGAAGGAAACTATTACCTTTTTGAAGCCCTAGCAAGTTCCTTTTGATGAAATTCCAAGGTTTCATCAAAATAGAGTAGTGAAATCCTTATTCCTCCCTTTCCTCTCTTTATAATAGTTCTCTCATCTCTCTAAAATGTCACATAGTCCCCCAAAAATGAACCCTCATGCTAGATAAATGAAATGGAGGTCACATTATAAAATTAAAAAATGAAGCCCCGATGCAGATTTGCGATCGCATATGTAACTGCATAACACTTCTACGGTCCGCAAAATGGACCGCCTAATGGCCCTCTAGAACTGGGCATTTCTACTTCACTCTACGATAGGTATGCGGTCCGCAAACCAATTATGTGGTCGCATAATGGACCACAAAACCTCCTTTCAAATTTCTCATGCTAGTTATGCGATGGGATCTACAGCCCGCAGATGGTTCGGTGGCCGCATCATGGGCAACGTAATGGTCCTCAAAATTGGCAAATCTTTCTGCTTTATTCTACGGCTGCAGAGCAGCCCACAAACTGGTTTTGTAACCGTATAGTGGCCCACAGAACTGCCACATTCTATAAACTCTTTCCTTCAACTCCTCGATGCACTGAGCAACCCCATCCTGAAACACATTATCTTACCTTGGCACCGTAAAACCTCGGGTTCTAGGTGAAATTTCACGCGGCCTTACATTGTAGATTGTGAAGATGTGGGCAAATTTAGCTAAGTGGTTGTACGTGTTATGATTAGATCATTGGTGACTTTTGGAGGGTTATTTATCCATTTGAAGATGACCAAAGTTGATTTGAGGGCTCACCGGTATGCCTAATGAGGATACGTATTCTACACAGGATCGGATAAGTTGACTTCGTACATCTATTATTGACGGATGTGCCATTCCATTTGAATTGATCTTATTCGTATATGATATGTTTCGTGAGTTACTTTTCCATGTTACAATCGGTTATGATATGTTTCTTACTTTCACGGTAGATGCGTTTCTATTTGGGCCATACGGTGAAATTCGAGCGCGATGGTTATTGGGTTGTTGAATGGTTGATTATGCCTTCATTATGGTCCTTCCTGTTAGTAGAATATTGTGTTATCCATTTCTCCATGTTTATGATCATGAACTTCATGTATTTGATATTTAATTATGTGTGGTTATTAATTTAGAACATTGTGGCATGAGGTATTTCATATAGACCAGTGTTTAGATAGGGTCACGCGGGGTCACGCATTGAAGCGAGGTTACGTTGGGATATGATCTTTTGAGTTAAATTCGTGTGTCTTGGCCCTACTATGTGTGATGGGTTCATAGTATTGCATTGTGGTGGTAATTGTTGAGCTTGCGGAACGGTTCTCTTATTTGAGCCATTCTCCATGTTTGAGTATATTTGAATTATTGCTGTGACGACCCGATTTGTCGTCACGTGAGTTACCGCCCCGTTTTTCCCGTTATATGCTTGTTCATGTTTCAATATATGTACTTGGTGAATTTGAGTCAATTCGGATCGAGTTTGGTAGGAAATGGGATGACTAGTCTCTTTAATGAAGGAATAGTTTGGAAAAGTCAACCGGACATTGACTTGTGAGTTAGAGGGCTCGGAATCTAATTCCGATGGTTCGGTTAGCTTCGGGATATGATTTCTGGCTTAGGAGAGCGATCGGAATCGAATTTGGAGGTCCGGTGTAGAAATAGGCTTGAATTGGCGAAGTTGGAATTTTGGCAAATTCCGGTCAATAGGTGAGATTTTGATCCGAGGCTCGGAATGGAATTCCGAGAGTTGCAGTAGCTTCATTGGGTGATTTTGGATATGTCTGCAAATTTTCAGGTCATTTAGACATCGTTTGATCGAGTTTTGATGGAATATAGGTTTCAGAAGTTTTAGTTGAAACTTAGGCTTGAATCCGCCTTGATTTGATGATTTTTGTGTTTAAGGACGTGTTTTTATGTTGGAACAAGTTCATATGGTATTTTGGAGTAGGTTGGTGGTTTTGGTTGAGGTCCCGGGGGCCTCGGGGGCCTCGGGGTGATTCCGGGGGTTAAAACGGATCATTTTTGGTTAAGCTAAGGATCAGATTTTGCTGTCATATATTGCAAAGAAATTAATGCATCGCGTTCGCGTAGGTGATGGATGCGAACGCGTAGAAGGAATTTGGGGTCTGAGAGTTTTGGCCTTCGCGTTCGTGAAGGTGTTTTTGCGAACGCGAAGTGGAAGAATCTGGAGGACCGCATTCGCGTGGGTAGGTTCGCATTCGCGAAGAAGAAAAATGGGAGGCTGTGATGTTGGCCTTCGCGGACGCGATGAGGGAGTCGCGAACGCGAAGTTGTGGGTCAAGGTTCTACGCGAACGCGTAAGAGTGATCGCGAACGCGTAGAAGGAAATATGGGCCTGGGGACATTTGGCCTACGCGAACGCGAGGCATGCTACGCGAACGCGAAGGGCCTGGGAGATTGGCCTTCGCGAACGCGAGGCATGCTACGCGAACGCGATGAAGGATTTCCAGCTGGGCAGAAGGGTTTTAAGTGATAATTCAGTCGCGAGCCCTCATTATTTTCCTCCATTTTTACACTACTTTGAGAGCTAAGTGATAGAATTTGAAGGGGATTTCATCGGGAAGTGATTGGAGGTAAGTCTCGTGGTCTTAATACGTCATTTAATCAAAGAATCTTCCATTAATTCTCTGAATTTGGGTATAAATTGAAGAAGTTAGGGCTTGGATTTTTGCTATGTAAAGATTGGGATTTGGTGGCCCATTTGAACTCCGATTTTTATAAATTTTATATGTACGGACTCGTGGTGAGACGAGGATTCCGAAAATGTGAATTTTATAATTTTTCGAGAAGCAGGCCCGGGGCTCGGGTTTTGGCAACTTCGTATTTTTGGGTATTTTTTGAGTCATTTTGATCGGGTTATGTTCCATTAGCCTATTTTGATGTATTCTTATGGTTTTGATCATATTCTACGCTCTAGGAGGTAGATACGAGAGGGAAAGGCTTGGCGAGCTAGATTATCGGCTAGCTAGAGGTGAGTAATACTTGTGAATGATATTCTAAGGGTTTAGAACCCCGGATTTGCACATCCTAGTGCTGTGTTAAGGTGACTTGCACGCTGGACCTGAGCGTGGGGTAGAGCACCATTGGGGATCGTGACTTGGTCCATCCAGGTTGTTGGTATTTGCCGCGTCTTTGCAAATGATTTGTTGTTATTATTATGACTTAGGCTCATTGCCATACTTGGGGCNCAAACCTGGAGTTTCAACTGATATTTGAACTATCATTTGAGCTGAGTATCACTGTTTTACTGATGCCCGAGGGGCTTTTTTACTATTTTGGACTGATTGGGGCCGAGGGCCATATGTGAGGGCATGATGAGTGATGTGAGGAGTCTTCCAGGCCTCGAGTGTTATGTGAGGAGGCTTTTAGGCCTTGAGTGTTATGTGAGGAGGCTTTCAGGCCTCGAGTGTATTGAGAGCAGGCTTTCAGTCATTGTGTTGATATTATTCAGGCTTTTAGGCCTTATTGATAGCGCTTGGACTGAAGGAGCCTCTCCGGAGTCTACACACCCACAGTGAGCGCGGGGTACCCCTTTGATATGAACAGTGGTAACAATGACACTATTGTATGTGTTTCGGTCAGGTAACAATGACTGACCATCAGGTAACAATGACTGACTAGTGGTAACAATGACACTGAAATACTTTGGTCAGGTAACAATGGCTGACCGGTCCGGTAACAATAGCTGACCTTATTTGTGTATTCTTGTACAATTGATTTCTTTAAAGAGAATATTGTTGCAATAATTTTCATGGATTCTACTGTCTATTTGGTTTACTGCTTAATATAGCATCATTTGTGCCTTTTTGGGATTCTGTACTTTCAGTTGTTATTCACTTTTATTACCACTGAGTTGGAGTACTCACTCTACTCCCTACACCTTGTGTGCAGATACAGGGATCCAGGAGGGCAGTTGATATACATATTTTTGCTACTGCTTCAGCTTACTGCGGAGTTGTCGAGGTAGCTGCCGGCATCCGCAGGACCCGATCTCTCCTTTCCGTTATCTCTTGTACTTTTGCTTTAGACTTGGTTGTATAGGATATTATTCAGATGTTTAGAGGCTCAGACTTGTGACATCAGATCTTGTTGGGCTGTTATTTCAGTTGTTTTGACTTTTGCACTCTTTTCATTATTATGAAATCAGGATATTTTACCTAAATTAGAAATTTTAAGTTAATAATTGGATTGGCTAACGGGTAATGGTCGGGCTTGCCTAGCAATGGGTTGGGCGCCATCACGACCGGGGTTTGGTACGTGACAAGTTGGTATCAGAGCCTAGGTTATCAGGTCTCGCGAGTCATGAGCCGGTTTAGTAGAGTCTCGCGGATCGGTACGGAGACGTCTGTACTTATCCTCGAGAGGCTGCAGAACCTTTAGGAAAAACTTCAAATTCTTGAAATTCATGTCGTGCGACTTTGTTGATCCAAAACTAAACTTTTGTATTCTATTCTCTCGCAGATAGAGAGAACTCGTGCTACCGGACGTGGCGGACGACCGCCATTGCCACCTGCTAGAGGCCGTGGGTGTGGCCGTGGTCGTGGTAGGGGTAGAGCAGCTGGGGCAGTACCAGTTGCCCCCATTCAGGATCAGCCTCCAGTTGCAGAGGTTCCAGCAGCACCTCCCCATGCACCAGTTGTGCCTATTGTGATTTCGGGTCTTCAGGAGGCCCTAGCTCAGATTTTAACGGTTTGCACTGGCCTGGCTCAGGCAGTTTTGGCCACTACTGTCGCAGCTGCATCCCAGACCGGGTGTGGTCATCAGACCCCCGCAGCTCGCACTCCAGAGCAGGTAGTGCAGGGTCTACAGACACTAGAGGCTCCACCAGTTCAGTAGGTTACCCCAGTCCAGCCAGTGGCCCTAGTGCAGCCAGTTGCATCGGTTTAGGATGTTATAGTTCCAGTTATGCAAGACGATGAGCAGCGTCGTCTTGAGAGGTTCAGCAGGCTTTCACCTCCTACATTCAGTGGTATTCCGGGCGAGGATGCCCAAGGTTTTCTCGACAAGTGTCGACGTGTGCTTCAGACAGCAGGGATCTTAGAGTCGAGTGGAGTATCATTCACTACCTTCCAGTTCACAAGAGCAGCCTTTACTTGGTAGGAGGCGTATGAGCGGCGTAGGCCGACAGGTGCAGCACCATTGTCTTGGCAGGAGTTCTCCACTATTTTTCTGGAGAAGTGGGTACCACGATCGCAGAGAGAGGATCTGCGTAGGCAGTTTGAGTGGCTTCCTCAAGGGGATATGTCTGTGACGGAGTATGAGGTGAGGTTCTAAAAGTTAGCTCGATATGCCACATGGATGGTTCCTACTGATCAGGAGCAGATCAGGCGATTTGTGGACGAACTTATTTATCCTATTCGTATTCTGATGACTCAAGAGAGAGTCCTGAGTCATTCCTTCGAGGATGAAATGGATATTGCTTGCGACATTGAGACAGATCGTCGTCGGGAGCGCGAGGAGAGAGAGGCTAAGAGGCCTTGAGGGTCGGGTAGCTTCAGTGGTGCTCAGTCTAGAGGCCAGGGTCAGCAGAGTAGAGGTCGATCTTTTAGGCCTCCACAGCCAGCTCGTTCTGAGTATCGTGGTTCATCTTCCGGTCGGGGTTATCAGGGCTCTCAGCAGAGTTAGCCATCTCTTAGTGCCCTTCCAGCGCAAAGTTCATCTTGTGCCCCATCTGCTCAGGGTTCCTCCAGATCGAGTGCATCAGCCAGTCACTCTGATGCGCCGGGTCCCTTTCAGTCCCATTCCCCAGCACCTGGGAGTTGTTATGAGTGCGGGGAGTTTGGGCATTTGTGGAGGCAGTGTCCTCGGCGCCGCAGAGGTCAGTCATAGCAGAGGGGTCAGCCCTCGTCTTCTGGTCCATCTTCTTCAGCACCCGCCCCACCAGCTAGGGGTGAGGGTCAGGCATCTAGGGGTCGCCCTCGAGGAGGAGGCCGATCAGGTGGTCAAGCTCGTTTTTATGCTCTTTAAGGCCGTTCAGATGTTGTTGCCTCGGATGCTGTTATTACAGGTATTATTTCAGTCTGTCACCGAGATGCCTCAGTCTTGTTTGATCTGGGTTCCACTTATTCCTATGTATCTTCATACTTTGCGCATCATTTGGGTACGACCCGAGGGTGTCTTGCGTTGCCTGTGCATGTATCTACCCCGGTGGGTGATACTATTATTGTGGACTATGTGTATCGGTCCTGTCTTGTTGCTATTGGGGGTCTGGAGACCCGAGTTGATTTACTGCTATTGAGTATGGTTGACTTTGATGTTATTCTGGGCATGGATTGGCTATCTCCATGTCATGCTATTCTGGACTGTTACGCCAAGACAGTCACATTGGCTATGCCGGGTATCCCGGGGATCGAATGGCACGGTACGACTGATTATGTACCCAGCAGAGTAATTTCTTTCTTAAAGGCCCAGCGGATGGTTGGTAAGGGATGTTTCATATTTGGCATTTGTGAGAGATGTTGGAGCTGAGACTCCCAGCCTTGATTCTGTTCCCGTTGTGAGGGATTTTCCGGATGTGTTTCCATCGAACCTGCCGGGCATGCCGCCAGATAGGGATATTGACTTTGATATTGATTTGGTGTCGGGCACTCAGCCTATCTCTATTCCTCCTTATCATATGGCACCA
>MU670038.1:0-38813 GCA_026770625.1 Nicotiana glauca | reverse complement strand
TGCGGAGTTATCGAGGTAGCTGCCGGCGTCCGCAGGACCCGATCTCTCCTTCCCGTTATCTCTTGTACTTCTGCTTTAGACTTGGTTGTATAGGATATTATTTAGATGTTTAGAGGCTCAGACTTGTGACACCAGATCTTGTTGGGCTGTTATTTCAGTTGTTTTGACTTTTGCACTCTTTTCATTATTATGAAATCCGGATATTTTATCTAAATTAGAAATTTTGAGTTAATAATTGGATTGGCTAACGGGTAATGGTCGGGCTTGCCTAGCAATGGGTTGGGCGCCATCACGACCGGGGTTGGGATGTGACAATTGCATATTGGTGCACAGATGGCACGATTATGGCGTTAGGTTGCATTGGTGTGGCATGTCGATAGAATGGTTGTGTTTGATGATATAAGGTCATTGGACCTAGAACGGGTTCTGTCGGATTTGATTAAGGTATGTTTTGAAGAATAATATCGGAAGTTAGCTTAGGATTTGGCTTTGGTTCTTGTCGGATGAGAGAGAGCTCCATGACTTGTTGGTGTGATGAGTGGTATGAGTTTCTGCATGTTTCTTTCATCATCAGTAGTGTATGAAGATTTTGAATGATGTTTATCTGATATTAGGTTTATTACCGGTATCAGGTTTGTTTTGAGCAGCTACTGTGATAAAAAATTTTGCTACGAGTATACGAGTTATGTGATATATCATATGATTTAATCTTAGGTTATGGTTATGGCTTGATACAGCTTGTTTAGACTTATACAATGTGTATGTGCGACATTCGGGTCTTGTAGGGAATTCTAGATGTTAGAAATTGTGTTCCAAGTTTTATGGGCTAAGGTTGAATTAAGGATATTTAGTTATGTTGTGTTGTCAGTCTTATATAGATTGGGGTGACATAGGATCACCACTGGTATGTGCATGGTAAGGTTAGTGATTTGAAGGTGTTAACATGACTCTTAGCGCGTTCAAGGACGAACATATATTTAAGTGGGGGAGAATGTAACGACCGGATCAGTCGTTTTGCGCATTTGCACTTCGCTCGATGTTTGAGAGCATAAGTAGATCTGCATGATGTACTATGACTTGTGTGTATCATCGATTTTGGTTTTGGATGATTCTGAGTTAGTTTGGAAGGATGAATTTCATGTTTGAAGAATTAAGTTGGAAGAGTTGACCAAGTTTGACTTTTGAGTATTTGACCTTGGATCGAAGTTTTGATAGTTTTGTTAGGTCTGGATGGTATATTTGACTTGGGCGTATGTCTGGATTCGCATTTGGATATTTCTAGAAGGTTTCAACACTATTTAGCGAAAGTTAGCAATTTGAAGATTTGTAATGTTCATAAGTTTCACCGGGAGTTGACTTTGATGATATCAGGTTCGAATTGGTGTTCCGGGAGTTCAAATAGTTTTTTCATATCATTTGAAACTTGTATGCAAAATTTGAATTCATTCCGGATTGGTTAGGCTTGAATTTGATGTTTGTTTCGAAGTTAGAAGTTTATGAACTTTAGAGATTGATCTTGATTGACGATTCGCAATTTTGATGTTAATATGTGTGATTAGGCCAAGAGTAGGTCCGTAATATGTTTTGAGACTTGTTGGTATGTTCAAATGGGGTCCTGAGTGTCTCGGGTGAGTTTCGGGGTGGTTTCGGACCATTTCTAAGCCATTTTTAGTTGCTGGTTTTTGGCTACAGCAGTGTACATTGCGATCGCAGACTTTGGGTCGCATTTGCGGTGAGTAAGATAGAAAAATGGCACCTGTGATTCTGTGAATCGCGTTCGCAAAGAAGAAATTCTGTTATCACTAAGCTGATTTTGGAGGCTTATATCTTGTAATCTATAAGGAATTTGGAGATGATCCAAAAATAAAATTATAACCCTTGGTGTCTAGTTTTTAGAAAATTAAACTATTTGTCATTTGGAGTTTTGCACAAAAAGATATAGCCATTATACTAGAGGTTGTCTAGAAGAGTTGGGCAAGCTCGTTGGAATTTGTTCATCGTGATCGCGGGGGAATATTCTCGATCGCGAAGAGTAAAAATTGAGATGGAATATTTTCGAATCACGATTGTGATGTTGGGGACTGCGATCATGAAGAGGGACCCCAGGCAGTGCATTAAACATCAAATTTCGGGATTTTGAGTTTATTTTAGCTTATTTTGAGCTATGAAGCTCTAATTGAGGCGAGTTTTGAGGCGATTTTCACCATATAGATTAGGTTTTGAGCTGTTCGGAGATGGATCGTGCGGGATGGCATTTCTAGAGTATCGTTTGGCATGCTCGATATTTGTCTTGGCTTGTTTAAGGTAAATATCTTATTTTTGTTTCAGGTAAGTATCTTATTTAAATTTTGTTGAGGCACTAGTTGCCTGAATTATTTGTGATAACTACGTGCTATAAGTGCGTGCATGCATGGGGTTTGAACCCATATGCTGATACCGGGCGTATTTATCCATGCTCGGGTTGCATTTATGATAAGCCTAGAAGTGACTGTTAAGCTTTAAGCTATGATGTTTCTCATATTAGTAACATTGTGTGAACTATTTGAGTCGTGTTTGAGGCTATATAGAGGTTTTTAATCCTTGGCTGAACTTGAGAAATGCTATTATGTGATAAAATTTCCAATTTGACCTATGATAGCACACTCTGCACATGCCTACACTTTAGCATATCATTTGTACCAGTACAGGAGCATAAGATTTTGTATTCATTCATCATATACATGTATTCTTGTTTATTTGCTCCTATGTGATATGATTGGACTGGATGTTTGTGACAACGCAGGACGGATTGTGTTGTTATGCATATGACCATGTTAGGCAGATTATGATATTTTGTATGTGACTAAGCTGGGTAGATTATGTTGTTATGTCTGTGACTATCCCGGGCAGATTATGTATCGTGCCTGTGACCACGCCGAATGGATTGATATTATTAGCACTAGAGTTGTCTATGTGGCACGTGAGTTGTCCATACAACATGTGAGTTGTCCGTGCGGTTGATATTATTAGCACGCGCATGTCCGTGCAGCACATAAGTTGTCCGCGTAGCATGTGAATACGGATCCATCCCCCTAGGTTCACTCTCTCATGTTTCTATCTCGATGGTGTACAGCGAATTGTGAGAAACTAACGGGTTTCTGTTTGATGTAAGCTCTGGGAAAGCTGGTTACTGTTATTGGATCGGGTTGCGCACCGCAACAGACTGATATTTGGTTATTACATTTCATCTTTACTTGAAATTTCAGCAACAGTTTACCTGATTTTACTTGCATATCTTCCCTATATACTGGATTGTTAAGTGAGCAAAACACTTTAAAACAAAGAATTGTGAACATCAAAGTGGTTTTACCTGAGATTTCCTGTTTTGATCATGTATATGTTCTACACTTGTTGAAATTATGAACTGCATAGGTGTTAGTGAGAATCATCTATAGTTCTTGCTTCTTTTACCTTATCGATGTTAGTTAGGATACTTATTGAGTACATGGGGTCAGTTGTACTCATACTATACTTTTGCACCTTGTGTGCAGATCTTGGAGTTGTTGTTGATGTTTATGACGGGAGCTGGCATTGAAGATGTACCCACGTTCCAGTTCTGACTGTCACTTATCCTTGGTAACTTTAGATTTGAATATTGTTCATGTACAATCTAAAAAGATGTGGTAATTATTTCAATTCAGTTTTGTAAAACTCTAAGGGGTCGTTAGGTAGGGTGTATAAGAATAGTGCGGAATAAGGTGTATTAGTAATGCATGTACTAGTAATGCACGGGGTTTAATGCAAGAATTAGTTATGCAGATATTATTTTTTATCTATTGTATGGTGTGGTGTATTAAAATTATAATGCGTTGCATAATTTTTAACAAAAATAGTTGTTTACAAAGGTACCCTCCATATTCTCTAGCTTTAAGGGACTTTAAGGATAATTTTGACTTTAACCATACTAATGCATGTATTAACAGCCTTGGTATTATTAATGCGATAGTTTTCTATGCATTACTTATACATAGGATAATACGAAGTATGATGTATAGCTAATATAAGTATTAGTTATACAGAGGTTGAAAATATGTACCAAACAAGGTATTAGAATTGCATAGAGCTAATGCTTGTTTTATTTTTTCTAATACCTCCTACCAAACAACCCCTAAATCTGAGAAGCTCATGATTTGTACTATCAATCCTTGGGTTGTGTTATAAAAGTTTAGTTATTTTATCATTATTTTCTCAGTAACTCTCATTTGAAATTGGATTATTGTTAGATTGGCTTACCTAGCGGGTAGGGTTAGGTGCCATCACGACTAATTAGATTTTGGGTCATGACATTTGATTTGGAAATAAGTTAGGCCGAGCTTTATCACCTCGAGTTATTTAGCGATATATTTGATAGACAATAAAAGTCATGTTTACTTTATGCTTGTGTACTTGTGTAGCAAACACGTGGCCTTTAATTCGATAAGCTTCTTCCTTTCTTGTGGATTGGGCCGAATGCCTAGACAGTATATTTAGATGCATCTATGTTTCTGTCACGACCCCAGTTCGCCTTCTGTGAACTGTCGTGACGGCACCTAGCCACTACGACTAGGTAAGCCTAACAAGTGTGGAAGATAAATTCAAACTAGTGGAAACATAAATCAAAACCAAGAATAACTAAAAAATTATGGTATATAGGATGTCGCTCGACATACAACGCAATATCTCAAAACTTCTACATCACTATCCCAAAACCCTGAAACTCACGGGAACACAAGCTAAGAGAAAAATAGTAAAAATGCTCTAACTCCAGAATGTCTACATAAACAGTGTGATAGAAGGGCTAATACTACAAGATAGAATAAAGGCGGAGACTCTTCGGTCTGCGGACACGACAGATGTACCTCAAAGTCTCCAAACGCTCTCCCTGCCTCAAGGATGGTAGGTCTGTGCAACAGTACCTAGATCTGCACATGAAAAACATGCGCAGAAAGGGCATGAGTACACTACAGCGGTACTCAGTAAGTGCCAAGTCTAACCTCGGTTGGGTAGTGACGGGGAAGGTCAGGACCCTACTGAGGTTAAATAAGATACAGGTCTAATAGTGTGAAATAACAGTGTAATTAAATAACACAAGATATAAAGGACAGCAACAACTATTACAAAGGCAAGTAAAACACGGTAAAAGAACATAACTCAGCTCCGAGATAACAACCAGGGATTTCCCAGGATACCGTCCTGTAGTCCCCAAATATAAATACCATATCCCGTGGATCTCGTGGGTGTAGTCCCGTAGTCCAACTCATAAATGTACAGGGGAATCTCCCGGAATGCAATTCCGTAGTCCCAAACTAAACATACAGGGGAGCTCCCGGGATACCTTCCCTTAGTCCCAAAATAAAGTGCAGGGGATCTCTCGGAATACCGTTTTGTAGTCCCAGAGTAAATACATAGCAACAACAAAAAAATTCAATCCAGTAAAATTCATATCAAGGTGAAGCAGGTAATCCTAACCTAGCACGATTCACATAGTACAACTAAGACAGTTAAGACAGATAGAGCAATTTAGTCAAGTAGACATGCTTCTCTAAGCTACAGCAAGTTTAATATCCAAACAGTGTAAGCAAGGAAAGGAAGAACACAATTCAAGGCTATTTTTAAAGAAACCGGATTTCCAACAATTAGCACAAGTACGTGCTTGTCACCTCACGTACGACGCATTTCAATTGCTACAATATCAATTCTAAGGGGAAAGGCCCCTCACACAAGGTTAGACAAGCCACTTACCTCGAATAAAGCTCAAATCAACTCGAAACTACACCTTTGCCAAGAGTATCCCACTCCAAATGGCCCAAATCTATTAAATTCATTTGCATAATGTAAATAACACTTCAAGTAACTGATTCTATAATTAAATTCTAAGCTAATGCGTGAAAATAGGTAAAATAACCAAAATGCCCCTCAGACCCACATCTCAGAATCAGGTAAAAATTTTCATTTTCGGAATTCTCATACTCTCACGAGTTCATACATACCAAGAACACCAAAATCGGAGCTCAAATGGCCCCTCAAATTCTCATTTAAAGGCCTCTTAAACTCAAGCCCTAATTACCCATTTTTCTCAACTTTCTCATCACTAATTAGGTCTTTAATCACATAAAAACGAGTCATTAAGTCAACAATGTTACTTCCAAGTGATTTCCCTTGAATCCCTCTTCAACCCGCTTCAAAAAGTTTCAAAATCGCCTAACAATGGAGGAAACTAGGCTAAGACTCATGAAATATGCCTTTTAAGACATTCTGTCCAGGTCTCAAATTTACTTAATCGCGATCGCGGCACTTGGCCCACGATCTTGAAGAACAAAATTTTAACTCCCCCAAAATACACTACGCGAATGTGACAATGACCACGCGAACGTGATGAACAGGTGACGTAACCTTACGCGATCGCGTACACAACCCCGCGTTCACGATGACCAAATGACTTGCCAAGACCCAGGTCCAAATATCCCTACGCGAACGCGACTCCCCTCACGTGTTCGCGATGAACAGTTCCCCAAAGCTATGCGATCGCGAGACTCCAATCGCGAATGTAAAGAAAAATTGGACACCCACCTCGATTCCTTCTACGGGATCGCGAGAATACCCATGCGATCGCGAAGAGCATTTTCCTGCAACACTGAATCTGCAACTTTCTGCTATCTTTTAAGGCACAAAATGGTCCGATTGACCATCCGAAATTCACTCGAGGCCCCCGTGACCTCAACCAAAAGCACAGACACATCCTAAAACCTTATTCAAACTTGTTCCAATCATCAAAATACCTCAAACAACATCAAACTATGCAAAACACATCGGATTCAAGCTTAAGTTTTTCTAAAATCTTCCTAAATACGCTTTTGATCAAAAACCCAACCAAAACACATCCGAATGACCTGAAATTTTGCACACACATCCCAAATGACAAAACGAAACTACTGCTACTCTTGGAATTCCATTCTGACCCCCGGATAAAAATCTCACTGTCGAACCGGAAACTTCCAAAATTTAACTTTTCGACATTCCAAGCCTAATTAGCTACGAACCTCCAAAATAAAATCCGACCATGCCCCTACACCCGAAATCACCTAACGAAGCTAACAAAACCATCGGATTTTCATTCTGAGGTCGTCTTCACACTGTTCTGACTACGATCAATTTTTAATATTTAAGTTTTCATTTAGGGACTAAGTGTCCCAAAACTATCCGAAACTCAAAACTGAACATCCCGACAAATCAAAATAGCAAAAATAAACTTAGAAAAAATAGTTAATAGGGGATCGAGGCATAAATTTTAAAAATGACCGGTTGGGTCGTTACAATTTTATGCCGGTCAGCCTTTGGCAGTGTACACCCTATTCTGGATCGGGTCGTACAACCTCGGCATAACTCGTGCGCAATAGCGCTAGGAATCCGAATATTCATGAGATTCTCCATTGATTGAGCCCTGGCATTTATATGGTATTTCTTATCTATTTGAGATTGCTTTTGATATTTCTGATTTGTTGAGATAGCATATGAGATTTGAGAGATTTATACCGTCAAAAAAAATATTGGAGGATTTTGTTAGCTATCGTTCTTACCTCATTATTATTGTTGTGTTTCATATATGTTTATGATTTATTATATTATTTTATTGGACCTCTAGTAAGTGTTGATGTCGATCCCTCATCACTACTTCTCCAGGCTCAGGCTAGATACTTACTGGGTACGCGTTAATTTATGTACTCATGCTACACTTCTACACTTATTGTGCAGGTAAATCTTTGATGGTCATTTTGGCGCAAGGGTGCAACTATTGAGGGGAATTTAAGTTGAGCTGCATCCTATGACATGATCCGCAGCACACAGAGTCTCCATCTTGTTCATTTATGATTTCTTGTCTATTTTACATTTAGACAGATATTGTATTATTATTGTACTTCCTAGTAAATTCATGCACTTGCGACGCCGGATTTTGAGGACAATCTAGTAGATGTTAATGGTTTTGTATTAATATTGTCACCTTTTATTTATATCTTACTAATATTGTATGTATCCATAATTTTAATTGCATTAAATTCTTTATTTAATAAAACTTATGATTTCAAAAGTAATAAAATAAATAACTATTTAGATGTTTCTCTGTTGACTTGTCTAACAGCGACGTTGGGCACCATTATAGCCTATAGCGAGTTTGGGGTCGTGATATATTAATACAAAAGTCAAGTCAAGTATGAAGCAAGAAAGTCACATATTCCAACAAGGCACAAAGAATCGTACAATCTACCTCCAGGCATAGTTAACCCTGGCACATGCATATACGCTTGTCACCTCATATATGCATCACCCCCGCATGTGATAAATAATATAATTTTATTAGGAAAAAATCTCCAAATAAAGCTAGGCAAGACACTAACCTCAAACAAGCCAAATCGATACACTAGAAGCGCCATCCCACACAAATCGACCTCCGAACATCTCGAAACTAGCCAAAAGCAACCCAAAATTATCAAATAATGCCAAGGAAAACAAACCCAAATGTTAAAGGTCGAAATCTTTAAGCAAATACTCAAAGTAAACCAAAAGATCAACCTAGGCACACACCTCGAAACCCGACAAAACTCACAATTTCTAATGATTCATTCAATTACGAGTCCAATCATACTAATTTCACTTATATCTAACTCTGAATTGATGTTCAAAATTCAATTATTCACTTTAGGAAAGTTTAGACAAAAACTCCGAATTTCTTTTTTGAAATCATCAATCAAATGCCAGAATAGAAGATGGAAACATGGAATATAATAAAACAAAATGAGAAGAAAATACTTACTCCAATCCACATGGTAACAATCGCCTCCAAAATCATCTAAATCCAAGCTCCATAACTCAAAATATTATATACGAAAAAGGGTTCAAAATGCCCCTCAACTATTGAAAAAGTTTTAAAAATACCTTTCATCCACCTATTGGGCTAAAAATACCCCTTCATCCACTTTTTTGTTCACTTATGCCCTTTGACCGTTAGGTCAATGCTAAATTAAAAATTATTATTATTATTTTAGTAAAACTTAAAAAAAATTGCAAAATATTTTATTTTTTTAAACTAATGCACCAATAGTCCATTAAATTAGTGAAGTCTACTTATTTTATTCGTTTTTAGTTTTTACAAAAAAAATAGTTTTCTCGGTTTTTTAAAGCCATTTTTTTTGTATAAACTGAATTTTTTTTTTAAACAGAAAAATAAATATTTTTAAAAATATTTTCTTGTTTTAAAAACTAGAAAAAATATTTTCAACAAAATATTTTCGTTTTTGAAAAATATTTGTTTTCAATTTTTTTAAAGCATTTCATTTTATTTTCATTTTTTTAATTTTCTTTTTATAGAAAAAATATTTTTATTTTTTTAAAAAAACTGAAAAAAAATATTTTTCAAAAATGAAATATTTTGTTGAAAATATTTTTTTCAGTTTTTAAAAGACGAAAATATTTTATTAAAAACATTTTTTCTATTTTTACATTTTTTTCAGTTTTTACAAAAACAATACTTTAAAAAAAATTAAAAAAATTAAAAAAAAATATTTTTTGTAAAAACTTAATTGTTTTTCGTAAATACTGAAAAAAAAAAGAATACTTTACTAAATAAGTGGACTACTGGTGTATTAGTTTAAAAAGCGAAAATATTTTGTAAACTATTTTTTAAAAATTTTAAAAAAAGAATAATATTATTTTTAATTCAGCATTGACCTAACGGTCAAAGGGCATAAGTGAACCAAAAAGGTGGATGGTGGGGTATTTTCAGCCCAATAGGTGGATGAAGGGTATTTTTAAAACTTTTCCAATAGTTTAGGGGCATTTTGAATCCTTTTCCGTATTATAAAATGACCAAGATACTTTATACACTACTCCAAGGGTACGCTTCGCGAACGCGGTAGAAGCCTCGTGTTTGCGAAGCACAAACTTGCGTTTGTGAAGCACAGTCTTCGCGAACGCGATATATAATCGTACCAAACCTTCGAAAACACGGCGTACACCATGCAAACGCGAAGACAAAAACCTCCAGCTCCCAACTCTCCTACACGAATGTGTGACCAATGGTGCGAACGCAGATAACAGTTGCTCAACCTTTTGCGAACACGTTCCAACTGTTGCGTCTGTGAAGAACAAACCACCAGTGGACAAAAATACACTTTGCAATCACAGATAGGCCTTTGTGATCGCGGGGAACACCAGAGGCATCAGATATCAGCAGAAAACCAGCAATGCATGCAAACTCCAAAATGGTCTGAATCCATCCCGAAACATGCCCGAGTCTCTCGGGACCTCGCGCGAACATACCAACAAGTTCTAAAATATTGTACGGACCTACTCAAGGCCTCAAATCACACATAACAACATCAGAATCCCGAATCGCATCTCAAAACTTTCAATTTCAAAAACTCATGCCAAACCATATCAAGTCAACTCGAAATGGCCTCAAATTTTGCACACAAGATCTAAATGACATAAAACCTATTCCAACTCCCGGAATCAAATTCTGAACCCAATATCATCAATGTCAACTCCCGGTCAAACTTATGAACATTCCAAGCCTTCAAATTGTCGACTTTTGCCAAATAGTTTTGAAACCTTCTAGAAACATCCAAATGCAAATCTAGGCATATGCCCAAATCCAAAATCACCATATGGACCTACCGGAACTATCAAAACCCCAATCCAAGGTCATATATACCAAAAGTCAAACTTGGTGAACTCTTTCAACTTTAAGCTTCTCAAGTGAGAATCATCTTCCAAAATCAATCCCAAACTACTCAAAAATTAAAGCCAATGAAACGCAAATCATAATATACCATACGAAGCTACTCATAACCTCAAACTACCGAATTGAATGCAAATGCTCAAAACGGAAGATCGAGTCATTACAAAACCCTGCATGCGGATCTCAGAGTTGTGTTGTTGTGGAAGACGAATGTTGCCATTGAAGATGTACCTACTTTCCGGATATAGCTACATTTGTCCTTGGTAGATTTGGATTCTTACTTTGTTTATGTATATTCCAAATAGATATTGTATTTATTTTCGTACTAGCTTTGTAAATCTAAATCTTAGTGACTCATAATTTGTACTGCTAATCCTTGAGATATTATATGAAAAATTTAGTTAATTTATTTATTAATTATTTTATGATATTCATTAAAAATGTAACGATCCGAACAGTCGTTTTGAGCCCTAGCGCGTCGTTCAGCAGTTTCAGGCCATGAGTAGCTTCATTTCAGGAATTGTGACTTGTTTGCATGGTCGGAATTTAAATTCAGGAAGATCGGAGTTAAATTTTAATGAAAATTCTCATTTGAGAAGCTTAAAGTTGAAAGAATGAACTAGGATTGGATTTTTGAGTAAACGAACTCGAAATCAGGATCTGAAGGTTCTGGCAGGTTCATATGATGATATCGGACTTGGGTGTACGCCCGGTTCGGGTTTTGGATAACCCATGAGCATTTTGGCGCCTATTGTGGAAGTTAGCATTTTTTAAGGAATTTCTTAAGTTTGGCTTGGAGTGTATTTCAGCGTTATCGATGTCCGTTTGAGATTCCAAGGCTGAGAATAGCTTCGTATGGTAATTCTGGAGTTGGAAGCGCGATCGAAAGTGAAATCGGAGGTCCGTAGGTCATTTTGGAGCCATTTGGCTAAAGATAGAAATTTGAAGGTTTTTGAGAAGTTTGACCAGAGGTTGACTTTTTGATATCGGGGTCGGAATCCAATTCCGAAAGTTGGAGTAGGTCCATAATGTCAAATATGACTTATGTGCAAAATTTGAGGTCAATCGGACGTGATTTGATAGGTTTAAGCATCGAAAATAGAAGTTGAAAAGTTCAAAGTTCATAAAGCTTGGATTGGAGGTCGATTCGTGGTTTTGGCGTTGTTTGATATGATTTGAGGCCTCGAGAAAGTCCGTAATGTGTTTTGGGACTGGTTGGTATGATTGGTTGGGGTCCCGGGGGCCTCGAGTGGATTCCGGATGGCTAACGGATCAAAATTGGCAATTGGTGCATAGCTGAAGGGTCTGGTTGCTGGTATTTCCGCTTCTGCGGAAATGGGACCGCAGAAGCGGCCCCGTAGAAGCGAGGAAGGGACCGCAAAAGCGGCTGCAGGTGATGGGAGCTGGGACCGCAGATGCGGTCGTTTAGCCGCAGATGCGGAACCGCAGAAGCGGTCTGGGAGCCGCAGGTGCGAAAAGTGGCTGGGGCAGAATGTTTTAAAATTCGATTTTGGGTCATTTCTCATCACATTTTCTTGGCTTGGGGGCGATTTTGGAGAGCTTCAAGAAGAGAGTTTTGTCATCAATGATAAGGTATGTTATCCCCACCTATTATGAGTTAAATACATCAATTATGTATGAATTTTAGCATGAAAATTGTGGGGAAAATTGGGACTTTTGGAAGGAAACCTAGAAATTTAATTCTTGGAATTTAGCCACGAATTTGAGCATGGAATTAGGAGTAAATTATATATTTTTGAGTTCCTAAGGTCATGGGTAACCTTTATCTTCGAAATATTTCGGATTCCGGGCACATGGGCCCGAGGGCATTTTTTGTCAACTTTTCGTTCGGGGTGAGGAATGGTTACAAATTGGGTTGTAAAGTATAATTTAGCATATATTAATGGATTTATATTATCGTTGGCTAGTTTTGGAGCATTGTGCGTTGGTACAAGTCTTCGGAAGAATGTAGAATGCCGATTATGAGTCTTCGGAGCGAGGTGAGTCTCCTTTCTAATCTTGAGAGGGGGAATTTACCCCATAGGTGAAGTAAATGATTATGTGCTCCTATTTGTGGGGGCTACGTATGCGCGAGGTGACGAGAGTCCGTGCGTAGGTACTATCATGCTATTGTCCGGGTAGTCTAGGACCCAAAGAGCATGTCATACATGGATTATAGTGAACCCATTTATGGTTTGAACTGCCTAAATCACATTAAATTAGTAAATGAATTTCAAAGGGATTAAGCTTCATTTCTTAAAATTGTTAAAGGAGAATTGGTTTTATTTGAATAAATATTCCCCGATAAGTTCTTATTTGACTGATTGAGCATGTACTTTATGTGTGTCTACGTCGCATGGATGATTAGCGAGCAGGATATGTGTTTAATTATGGAACGGGCCGAACGACTCGGTGATAATAGATGCATCTATGGTTCGTGTCGCTCGACCCTCGGCAGTGCACAATTTACATTCTGTTGGAGCGGGCCGTCGACCTCGGCATGATTTGTGCATGTTTATCTGTTACTTAGAAATTTGTAAATGCGGAATTGGCCCTATGTGGCTTGATATAAATTGATAAGATAATAAAGAACAGACTTTAGAAGCCCTTGATTTATTGTTGAAGGCGTTTACCTGTTTGCTGGCTTCACAATCAGAACTTTTATACAAATCCATGATTATTTTCGCGCTTATAGAATATTGCTAATTGACCTCTAGTGAGTGTCGGAGTTGGCCATCTCGTCTCTACCCCTTCGGGATTAGGCGGGATACTCAGTGAGTACACGTTGATTACGTACTCATACTACACTTTTGTGCATTTTTGTTGCACAGTTATATATACACCTCTAGCAGCCTATTGGGTGTAGCAGCATGGATGACGCTGGGACTAGGTGAGCTGCATCATTGAGGCGACCGCAGCTAGAGTAGTTCCTTCCAATGTGCTGTATTTACTTTTCGCCCACTATATTTCGGGCGGATGTTGTATTTTATTTCTCTTATCAGTAGTCGCTCATGTACTTGTGACACCGGATTTCTGGGGAAGGTTTACAACGGATTTGTTCTAATATTATTTAAATTTGAATTCTAGTAATGAACTTTTATTTATAAAAATGGAAGGAAAAACCTTAGATTTTCAAAAGTATAAAAAGGGGAATTAATTGATAAGTTAGTTGCCTGGTCTGACAGAGGTGTCCGGCGCCACCACGACCCTTAGTGGATTTTGGATCATGACAAAAATTGTGTAACTATTGTTTGGCTTACCTAGCGGGTTGGGTTAGGTGCCATCATGACTAGGCAAAACTTGAATCGTTAGAATAATATATTAAAATTATAAAAATAATATATATATATATATATATATATATATATATATATATATATATATTATAAATATGATAACATGTTCATGAACCATACAAAAATAATTTTTTACTTGAAAAATAAAAGACGTAAAGATGCATTACACATCCGTCATCATAACAACATCTAAACTAAAGAGACACCCAGAAAAAATTCTAAATTTAAAAAGTAACTTGAAATTAGTAAATTAAAGAATGCAAAAAATAAAAATGAAGAAAATGAAGCATAAAGAAAGAAATGCAAGCATGGAAGCAGAATATGAATTGGAAGGCAAAACTCCTTGTCTATAGTTTGCACTTTGCAGACAAAAGTCTAAAGTGCATTTATTTCTCAGTAGTAAACGACAAAGAGTAAAGATTATGAAATTGGAATAAACAATTAGAAAAAAATCTTTGGCTTTTGAGATCATTAGTTTGAAAATTACTTTGATTTAACTTTTGGATGTTTAAGTTTCTTTATAAAATATTTATTAAGCAATTTTGGCTCGAATTTGAAAAACAAGATTGGTGTTTATGCCTAGAATGTTGGGACTTATGCCTAGGAAAACGCATGGAATAGCAAGAATTACGTCCCATGATACTTATGCCCCGCCAATATGTCTTGGTGGATTTTAGTACGCCTTACCTCAGGGCTCGCCCAGAAACACCTTTTAAAATACTGGGTTAGATAAATTTTCCGTTATGGTATAATTAAGTGTAATAGTAAATACATTCTCCAAACCCTAATAAAAAAAACTATTTCGTAATTACATTAGTCATATCATCACTTTTACGAAGAGAGCATGAAAAAATTAAAATTTTCTTATACAACTTCCAATCTTTGTCAATTAAATGAGATGTAAGATACAAACAGTTAACTTTTTAAATCTAGGTCAGTATAACGATCTGGCCGGTCGTTTGTATATTTGAACTCAATTTCCCTATTTGATGTTTACCCTACTTGATTGTCATTTTGCGACTTGCGGGGAATAGAATACTTAGTTCCATTTTTGGAAGCTTAGGTTGTAAGTGACCAAGGCTAGAATTTTGTATAAAATACCTCGAATTTGTGGTTTGATGCTTCCAATAGGTTCGTATGGTAATTTTAGACTTGGAAGTATATTCGAATTTGGATTTGGTGGTTCCTAGGATGTTTTGGCTCTATTTGTCGAAAGTTGGCAATTGGAAGGTTTGGAAAGTTTACAAGTTTGACTGAGAGTTGACTTTGATGTTAAAGGATTCAGATTGTTGTTTCGGAACTTGGAATATGTCTATTTTATGTCATGACCCAAAATCCACTAGTCGGTACGGTATTTAACCCAATCCGCTAGGTAAGCCAACTAATATCTATCCAATTTTAATGATATTTAACAGAACAATTAATCAAAGAAATTATCTAAATCTTATACATGCTCAGGGACCGGTAGTACAAATCATGAGCTTCTAAGAATAGAGTTTACAAAGTTGATATGAAGTAAATACATTTTCTGTTTGAAAAGTACATAAATAGATTTTTATAAATCTAAGGCTACCCTGAACAAGAAGCAGCTGGGTCTGGATAGCAGGTGCACCTCCAATGCTAGCTCCCACCATGCTCAGTAGCATCAGCATCCGAAATCTATACACAATATGCAGGAGTGTAGTATGAGTACAACCAACCCCATGTACTCAATAAGTAACAAATCTAAACTTAGGTTGAAAGCAGTGAAGAGCTGGAATATAGGTTGGGTCCAACACCAATAGCCAATTGCAACTCATAACAATGTAAAGCGTATAAATAAGGAACTAACTCAGAGATAAAATGCTCGGCTTGTTCACAGTTTTCAGAAAATAGTTCCGCTTTTTAAGAATATCAGTAAAAACCCAAAATCCTTTACCGAAATCGTCATAAAATATGAGATAGTTTGAAAACTGATTTTTTTTTTTTCTAAAAACCCTTTTCACAATAAATAAGATGTTTCATTTCTTTCCAGATAGCAATTGTGAGATACCTCTCTATGACCACATATCAAGGTGTGTAAAAGGTCATGACTGACGTGATACCATACAACATAAGGAAAATGTGTCTCTATGCATGTATGTCATATATGCATGAATGCCATGTATCCTAGAGATGAATCATGTACTCACACTCTCAGAGTACTCAATCTCATTGTCTTACACTTTTCACTCATCATACTCAACCACTCGGTACTATATATGGCCCATACGGCCGAGGAAAATCCATTCCGGAACATATACAACACTGACCATAAGTCACCCAATACCAAGGAAAAAGGAAAATCCAACTCTGTGGAGAAATCCATCTCCAAGTTCAAGTAATTCGGACAAATCCATGTCCGGGTAAATCCATCCCTCCATAATATATATATATATATATGCTCAACCATTCGGTACTGCATATGGCTCATGCAGCCCAGGAAAATCCATCCCTGAACATATACAACACTGACTATAAGTCACCCAGTACCGAGGGAAAAGGGCAATCTAACCTTGTAGAGAAATTCATCTCCAGATATCAAACACTTCGGACAAATTCATGTCCAGGGAAATCCATCCCTCAGTAATATCATTCGCACTAACTAGGGGGTGTTACAGACTCTGGAGGGGCTTCTTCAGCCCAAGCGCTATCATAATCATCAATATAACCACTGCGGTATTCATCCCGATCTCATAACTGTCACTCGTAATCAGGCTCTCGGCCTCACATAGTCATCAATCTGTCCAGTCTCACCCACATGCTCACAATGTCATGAAAACTAACCCAGAATAATGATATGATGTATCAAGAAGTAACAACTGAGACTAAGATATGATATGAATGCATGAATGTGATTGAATAATATATATCAATAAAATCAATGAGATGACAACAAGAAACGACCACTATAGGTCCTAACAATATTGCCCTAAAGCCTAAATAGGATATATAGCATGATGTACAACTCAATTACTTTATCACATGATGAAAAACATAGATATCAACAAAGTAGGGCCATTATACAATACCTTAAAGACAACGGAGTCACAACTCACAAGGTGCACGCCTACACGTCTGTCACCTAGCATGTACGTCACCTCAACACCAATCATATAGCATATAATTTGGGGTTCATACCCTCAGTACTAAGTTTAAAATAGTTACTTATCTCAGACAAACCAATTCCAAATGTCAAGCAAGCCAAGCGATGCTCCAAGAGTGCCATCTCATGCGTAGCAACCTCCGAACGGCTCAAAACTAGTCAAAAGCAACTCAAATACATCAAACAATGCTAAAGGAATCAATCCCAATCGAAAAAGGTCGAATCTTTAATGAAAAACCCAAAATCGACCAAAAAACCTAACCTAGGACCGCACCTCGGAATTCGACAAAATTTACAAAATCTAACAACCCATCCAATTACGAGTCCAACCATACTAGATTCACTGAAATCTGACTCCAAATTTGGTGTTCAAAACTCCAAAATTCACTTTATGAAATCTTAGACAAAACTCCCAAATTTCACTTTGAAATCATCAATCAAATGCCAAAAACGAAGATGGATTCATGAAATATACTGAAAATCGAGTATAGAACACCTACCCCAATAAATATGGTGAAAATTACCTCCAAAAATTGTCCAAATTCGAGCTCCCCAACTCAAAATATGACCAAATCAATAAACCTTCCATATTAAGTAATTTTTCCAGTTGTTCTGCCTCGTTTTGCATGTCAAATAATGCTGAAACTTATTTTTGATGCTTCCAATGGATTCCTTGTGATATTTCAGTCAAGATAAGCTTTTGAATCACTCTATTTGACCTTATAATGAAGGAGATATGTTGGTTTCAATATTTAAAAATAGTGCAGATTTTTAAATACGAAGCAATGACAATTTCATAATTAATCTGAAAAATCTGGCAACCCAATTCTTAGTAAAATGATCATAAAATCCTCATACGATGTCCAAATTCGACGATTCTTTTTGCTATGCCTCCGTAATTACGATATATATCTAATTCTTCAACCAAATTAGAAATTGGAGCTTATTTGATTAATTTGGTACCATTTATGCTTGAAGAAACGACGTCGAAACGTAAGAAAAACGAGCGCACACAGCCCAAACCTATCCAAAACTCACTCGAGCCCCTCGGTACCCCGTACAAACATACTAAAAAGTTGCATAATATAACATGGACCTATCAAGGTTTCAAATCATGTATTACAACATCGAAACAACGAAACACACCTCAACTCAAACTTAATGAACTTTCGACTTCCGAAACTCGCACCGAAACATATCAAATCAACTTAGAATGAACTACAATTTTGCACACAAGTCCTAATACATCACATGGAGCTACTCGTGCCCTTAAAATATCGAGCGAAGTGCAAATGCTCAAAATGACCAGTCGAGTCGTTACATTTTATCATTTGGAACTAGTGTACAAAGTTTGGTTGTATTCCGAGTTAGTTAAGAATGAATCAGATGCTTGGTTGTAAAGCTCTGAAGTTCTTGAACTCTAAGGCATTCTGCATGTATTTTGGTGCTTGATTCGTGGTTTTAAATGTTATTTTGATTTTTTGAGCGTACGAGCAAGTTCGTACATGGTTTATATACTTGTGCGGATGTTCGAAGTGGCCCAAGGGAATTGGATGACTTTTGAATTAATTTCATATTGATTTTGGATTGTTGGGAGACTATTTGTGTTGTAGAAATCACATTTGTGGACTTTAGATTGAATTTGAAATATGTTTCTGTGAAGGCTAACTTCGCATTTGCGAAGGTGGTGCCGCAATCGCAACATCCGCTTTTGCAAAGGGAACTTTGCATTTGTAATGATTGGTCGTATTTCCAGGGTTCCTAGTCGTATTTGCGAGGTCTGCTGCTAAGGGGATCAACTCGCATTTGCAAGACTTTTCTCGTACTTGCGAGGTTTGTATTTACAAACCCCTGGTCGCAAATGTGATACCTGCAACTGATTTGCTTGATAAATTTCAGGATTTAGGCTCATTATCTCATATTTTAAACGAAGACTTGGGAGAGGCGGGCTTGGAGAATTTTACACAAGGCTTTGGGGTAAGTGATTTCTACCACATTTTTAATATTATTTCAAAAATCTACATGGATTATTAACACCTATGTATGCAACATGACCGGATTAGGCTCTAGGCTTCTACTAAACCTTAATTTGATTGTGTGACCTCTTTGATACATGTGGAATCCTTTGTATGATTACGTGAGCTTATCGTTTCATGCTTGAGGTCATGTTTTATAATTATTTCTCCTAATTAGCCAAGATGGAAATTTGTTGAATCATTGTTATATTGATTTAGTCGTAGTCATGTTCTACACCTTAAGCATATCTTCGCACTTTGTTGTCGTTGTTGTTGTTATTATTGTTTTTGTTGTTGTTATTATTATTATTATTATTATTGAATTTATGATCGCCTTGTACACCTTGTTGATGACTTATGAGAATATGTCTCTTTGATGATAAATTGTTATTTTGGGTTGCTTTAGTTTTGGAACATACATATATGTTAATTGGAATCGTTTGGTGTTAGTACAAAGTCTCTTCTGTGCAGATATTATGATGTGATGATATTGTGGCAGGAGGTCCATCGTAATATGTTATTGTTACGGTACGAGGTCTTTAGCGTGCACTTGTGATGATATTGTTATTATTGTGGCACGAGCTTTTGTCGTGCGGTTTTTGTTTTAGCATGAGGTCTTTGACGTGCGCTTATTATTATAGCACAAGGTTTTCGCTGTGTAGTGTGTGGATATGGATCCATCCCCTAGGATCGCCTTCTCATGTTTCTCTCTCGATGGCGTACATGCGTATTGTAGTACTTTGACTGATGTTGTTGATTCTGATATAGAGGTAGGTGGTAGGAGTTGAGTGCAAGGGTGTCACGACCCAAAATCCCATCGGACCCGTGATGGCTCCTAACACTGCTTGTAAGGCAAGCCATCAATTAATAAGTATAAACAAAATTAAGTAGCAGAATTAAATGGTTTCAACAGTGGAATAATGATAACTTACTAAAGTCAATATTTACAATACAATTAAAACCATCCGACGACCTTATGTCACTTAGTACATGATGTGACGATCCGACTGGTCGTTTTACTTTCTAGATCATGTTTCCCTAATTAAGACTCCTTTGTATGTGATTTTATTGTTTTATCACTTGTGGGGATGGTTGGTTTAGGTTTGGAAGGGTTCAGGTTGAAATCAGAACACTTAGTTCCTTATTTATGGCCTAAGGTGGCCAAGTTTGAGTTAAGTCAACATTTTGAGTAAACGGCTCTGGAACCGGGACTTGAAAATTGCAATAGGCTTGTATGATGATTTTGGACTTGGCATCGTATTTGAACGTTGATTCGGAGGTACGTAGTTTGTTTCGGCTTCAATTGGCGAAAGTTAGAAAGTTGAAGGTTTAGAAGGTTGAGAAGTTTGATCGAGAGTTGACTTTATTTATATTGGGGTCAGATTTCATTTCTGAAAGTTGGAATAGGTCCATCATGTCATTTATCACTTATATGCAAAATTTGGCATCATTCCGAGTTAATTTGATAGGATTCGGACGCACGGAAGTGTTTCTAGAAGTTCTTAAGTTTCATGATTGAATTCATGCATTTTGGCATCCAATTCATGATTATAGATGTTATTTTAGTCTTTCGATCATGCGAGCGAGCTCGTATGATATTTTTAGACTTGTGTGGATGTTTGGTGTTGAGCCCCGGGGGCTCGAGTGAGTTTTTGAACACGTTCGTAGTGTTGGAAGAACTCCAATTTTTCTAGTTTTCTGGTCTGGTGCTTCAGGTCTCACAAATCCGAGGTATTGTTCGCATTTTCAAACCTCGCATTTGTGATGTTAGGGAGGCACTGATGGGTTCGTATTTGTGAATGATTTTCTCGCCTTTGTGATGACACCTGGGCAGTGGCATGTTTTGCATTTGCGGTCCCTTTTGTCGCGTTTGTGGGCTGCCCAGATTTGCATATGCGAACTTTGGGGTCGCATTTGTGACCTTGGCTAAGTTGGTCAGGCCTCGCATTTGTGATGCCATTGTCGCATTTGCGATGCCATTGTCGCATTTGCGAACATGATGTCGCAAATGCTACATCTGCGATTGGTGCAAGGGATTTTTATTACAAGACTTAGCCTCTTTTTTCCTCATTTTACACTTGGTCTTGCACGGTATTGAAAGCATTAAATGGGGGATTCTCATCAGCATCACAAGGTAGGTAAACTCCACCCATTTTTAAGTTAAATATGCGTATTATAGGTAGATTAAACATGAAAAAATTGTGAAACTAGGGGGAATTTTTTAATAACCTAGGGTTTAGGTAAAATTGGGATTTAATCATGGTTTGGTGGTGGAAATTAGAATAAATTATATATTTGAGTTCGGGAGGTCATGGATAACTTTTAAATTTGAAAATTTTCCAAATTCGGGCACGTGGGCCCGGGGTGAAATTTAGGGATCTTTCAAATTTTGTTGGATAATTACTCTAATAGCTAAATTATTAATTTTTGAGCATATATTTATTAGTTTATATGGCTTTTGATTAATTTCGGAGTCCTCGACGTCATTTGAGGAGTTCTAGTAAGGTTGAAGAGCCAGATTAAGGGCTGGGAATCGAGGTTAGTCTCTTGCCTAACCTTGTAAGAGGGAACTTATCCATATAGGTGCATTATTTGTTGTGTGCTACCTGTGATGGGAGCTACGTACGCACGAGGTGACAAGAGTCCGTACATAGATATATTTCATGATATATCCGGGTAGACTAGATTCACATCATGCCTTTAATTGTACTAGTTATGCCTATAATGTGTATTGATTGTCTGGATCAGGACTAAGATTGAGGATTTTAATTGGGGATATCAATCTAGTTTCTTACTTTAGAAATAAATAGGGAAATACTTGATAAACTATATATCTGTGTATTTTCGTCTCGCAAGTGCTTTCGCGACGAGGAAAAATTCTCTACTCTTATGAGATCATGTTGTTCGCCTCGGCAATATGATAACACTACTCTTATGGGATTGGGCCGTTTGTCATGGCAGTATGGTAACACTACTCCTATGGGAATGGGTCGTTCGCCTCGGCAGTATGGTAACACTATTCTTATGGGATCGGGCCATTCGCCTCGGCGGTACTGAGTGCCACTATTCCTATGGGATCGGGTCGTTTGGCTCGGCAGCTTCGTGCTTAATAATCTGAACTGGATTTGGTTTGGTAATAATTGAGTTAGCATTTTCGTGGTCGGATATGATATATTTAGTGATTTGATATATACTCATACGTGGATTTATTGTAGTTACTTTTATTTGTTTCTTTGCTACTTGTTGTACACTCACCATGTCTACTTTACGTATTTATATTATTATTTGACCTCTAGTAAGTGTCAAGTCGACACCCCGTCACTAATTCTTCGAGGTTAGACTAGATATTTACTAGGTACGCATTGTTTTCCGTACTCACGCTACACTTCTACACAGAATGTGTAGGCACTAAGTCAGGTACTATTAGTGGTCACGCGGGCGCGTAACCGATCTTCTACGGAGATTAAGTGGTGAGCTGCTTGCCTTGCTACGATTTTCATAACTGTGGTCTCCCTCTACCTTGTTTATTATTCATGTTGATTACCTTTCAAACAGTAGTTGTATTAGTTTTATATATTGTTTAGATTGCTCATGCACTTGTGGCGCCGGGTTTTAGAGGTTTTTAGCATTTATGTACTACTGTACTTATCATTTCTATCACTACAGTGAATGTACTTATTATGCTAGTACTTTGTTAAGAAAATAACATGTACAGTTGCATGAAATCTTACTTATCTTGTTCTTTCTAAAGGAAAACTTTTGTTCAAATGCTAAAAAGAGATAAATAAATTGTAGTTTACGTGTGGGATTGCCTAACGGCGGCGTTAGGTACCATCACGACTCATTATGGGTTTTGGGTCGTGACACATGAGCGCTATAAAATTTAAATACAGAGTCAAATGCCAAAATTCAGTACTACCTGAGAGATAGATCATCAACAACATAAACTAAGAGAAAAGGGACTTCAAGGCTAGCGAATAGACAACAATGCAACCTCGAAATATCCAAACTAATCGGGATCCAACTCAGAGGCAACTACCTTGATCAGCAATACATGGATCTACACACAAAGTACATAATATTTTATGAGTAAAACTGACCTTATGTACTCAATAACTAGCAAGCCTAACCTCGGGCTAAAAGCAATGACGAGTTTGGAAAGGTCCAATATTTACTTTTCATAGCCAACAATAGCAATAACATGAAAACAACTCAAAACAATAGGCTCAGGTTAACACAACAGAAGGAAAAATAGACATGCTTTTCAGATATAACAGTCAAGGCATCAATTTCCACAGAATCCACTTAGATAGGTGTTTAACAAGATAAAACTATAATATCAAGCGCTAAACATCAAGTAAAGTCATCAATCACCAATTAGCATGAGGGAGAATACAACTATATGCATGCATGTCAGTTACATGCCAAATCAATAAAGAATCACTATTAAAATATTAAGTGTATATAATCTCAACACATTCATAGTGCCCGGAACAATACCCGGTTTATACTCTAAGCACCCTCATGGTGCCTGAATCAAAGTTCATGGACCCTCATACACACACACACATACACTCTCAACACTGCATGGTTGTCAGGTACAAGTTCCTCATCAAGCATATATATATATGTGTGTGTGTGTGTGAGAGACCCTATGCCTGCGCTGATGGTTAATACCCTACTCCAGATGAGCGTGTCCTTGCCCAAGCATTGATTGGATCAAAGTCAACAATCAATATCATCTAGCCCAATATAGGTCCTGGCACATGCATCACCTCACTATTGATACCACTTAGCCCATTATGGGGCTTGACGTACGCATCACCTCAAAAATCAATATTAAATCAGCTCTATGAACCAAGATCAGTCATCAATCATCACAAGTCATGATATGCCAACATCTTACAGAAATATAATTTAATAAACCATATAGAATAAGCCAACTTACTACAATTCAGCTCAAACACATGACATGCATTAGGACACTAACATATAAAAAAAATGCATAGTGACAAAGTATCATGTCTGAATAGTATGACCACGGCTAAGGCAAATAGCTGAACATAGTGAAAATAACCATATCATGTCTCTAACACATAAGCAAATAGCCTAAACATGATACTTAGCATGAATAATAACTCACGTAGTCATGAAAATGGAGAAAACATGATATCAAAGAAACATGATAGCAAAACAACACATATAATTGCCTAACATCTACTCGGATCATGAATAACCACAGGAAACGCATATACGTTCGCCACTTCACATATACGTCACCTCCAACATATAACAAATATCATAAACAACAAAACAATTACCCTCAAACCAAGCTTAGGTTAGATACTTTCCTCATTCAGGCTACTCTTCAACCTCGAATCACGTCAAAATCTCGATCTAGACCTCCAATCACGCAAATTCAAGCCAAACAACATCCAAAGAGGTCAACAATCCATAGGAAGTGATCCCAATCCACAAAGCTTTGATCTTTGAATAGATTTTCAAAAGCCAATCCGGGCATGAGAGTCCAAAATATGAAACCTATACCAAAATATGATGATCCATAACATTCTAAGTCAAAATATACAATTAGTTCCCAAAACCGATTTCAAATGTGTACTCAAATCCCCAAAATACACTCTCTTAAAGTGTAAGCAAAAAACCCAAAATTTTCTTCAAAATTTCATATTCTTAGTGTATAAATCCATGAAAAAATAATGTGTATATATATATATATATATATATATATATATATATATATATATATATATCCAGCTGGTCGTTTTGAATAAATTTGCCCTATTATCCTATTTATTTCCTCCTCTATATTATATTATAGTTATGTGACTTGCTTAGGTGGTTGGTTTCATTTTGGGTGAGTTTCAACGTGAGTTGGGATACTTAGGCCCAAAGTTGGAAGCTTAAGTTGAAAGAGCTAATCAGAGTTTGACTTTTATGTAGATGACTTCGGAATAGAGTTTTGATAATTCTGATAGCTTCATATGGTGATTTTGGACTTAGGAGTGTGTTCGGATATGGATTTGGAGGTCCATATGTAGTTTTGGCTTGAATTGGCGAAAGTTAGAAAGTTGAAGGTTTGGAAGGTTGAGAAGTTTGATCGAGAGTTGACTTTATTAATATCGGGTCTGGATTTTTATTAAATGAGTTGGAATATGTTCGTTGTGATATTTATGACTTGTGCGCAAAATTTGGAGTCAATCGAAGATGGTTTGGTAGGAATCGGTGCTAGTTTTGGAAGTTGAATGTTCATGGATTCAATATGTTTGAATCGGGTTGCAGTTCGTAGATTCGATGTTGTTGGATTGATTTTAGGCCTCTAGTAGGTCCGTACGTGATTTGGGACTGATAGTAAGACGGGGTCCTGGAGTCCCAGATCTAATTCTGATTGAATCTGGAATCATTTTGGACTTAGAAGTATTTCTGTCCAGTTGAGGTTTTGGTGTAATTGCACCTGTGCACTTTGGGTCGCAGGTGATAGAAGCTCTCTGTGAGCCACCCTGCTACCAGATTTGATTATTATTCATGAATCCATCATTGTATTATCATTTATTTAGTATTTTGAGTTGGAAAAATTGGGAATTTTGTGAAAACTTCCTAAATCATAAATTGAGCATATGAAGATCAATTTGAGATCGGAATTGGATAGTTTTAGTATGGTTGGACTGGTTATTGAATGAGTGTTCGGATTTTATAAGTTTGGTTGGGTTCTAAGATGTGGGCCCAGGCTTGACCTTTTGAGTTGACTTTTTTATTTAAAGATTGCAACTTTATTATCTGAAATAGTTTTTCTATGGTTTGTATTTATGGTATAAAGTTATTTTGGCAAGATTCGAGCCGCCCCGAGTTGGATATTCGCAGAAAAGGCTTACTAGCGGATTGAGATAACTTGTTTAAGGTAAGTATCTTGCCTAACTTTGTGTGAGGGAACTACCCCTTAGGAATTGGGATTGATTATGCTATTTGTGTTATGTGAAAGTCGTGTACGCAAGGTGACGAGTGAGTACACGGGTTATATGTGGTGTTTGACTGGTTTAGGTTAATTAGACTCTGTGTCTTTAATCGAATTTCCACAACATGTTATATCTCTAATTATTAATCAACTCTTGCATGTTAATCTATCCCTACATACTTTATTTTACATAGTTAACACTTGTTTTACCTCTTACTTGTTATTTTGCTCGTATATGTTTGGTTGAAGATATTACCTTGTTACATCTCCATTTGTTGAATTACTCGTATTTGAAAATTCTTATTTCGTGAAGTATTTTCTTTTTAAGTTATTGGTGTTGTAGTTGTGAAAGCCGACATCACGTTGAGGTGAAGTTGTTAATTATTGAGATGACTTTCTTTGTTGAACAATTTATATTCATTTTATTATTGTTGTGATTCTTGTGCACACTGTGGTTGAGCCATGAGATATTCGTTGTGAAAACATTGACATTGTTTATTCTTTTGGCAAGTTGCGGCATTTGAGCTCTTGAGGTGCGAGTTGTAATACGTAGTGATATTGATGCTCATGCGGTGGTATCAGGCTAGGAGTTGATACGCATGGGGTGAGATAAGGTGGGTTTGGTACACGTGTTGCTAGTAGGAAAACTACTTGAAGCCACGTTGTGTGATAAGGTGGGCTAAAATGCATGTAGCTCTTTCGGGAAAAATAATTTTCAAAACTAAATGTAAGGTTCCCGCGATGATATAAGGAAAGATTGTGATTATGATTGTGATTGTGAACTGAGATTACGAGGCGGTACCTCGGTTGTGATTCTTGTTGTTATCTCTCATTTACCTCACTTGTATTTGTTCGCATTATTTTCTTGATGTTCTTATTATGTGTTCCTTCCATGTTGCCTTTATTGCTTTAAATTCAGTTGTAGTTTATCTTGTTGTATTTCTTTATTGCCTCATTTTTCTCGTTTCCATTATTAGACTGTAGTATGCTTGTTCAGTTTCTTTTTCTTATCCTAGTAGGTGTCTTGATCTGGCCTCGTCACTACTCTACCGATGTTAGGTTTGATACTTACTGGGTATCGTTGTGGTGTACTCATACTACTTTTCTGCATATTCTTGTGTAGATCCAGGTACCTCGACCCAGGCTAGGCACTAGTGAATAGAGCATTCAGTTTAGAGACCTCAAGGTATACCTGCCCGATGTCTGCAAGCCTCAGAGTCACCCTTTGTCCTTATTTTTCTACTGTTTACTCTTTATTTAGACAGTGATGTGTTAGTGATTTTACAGTATATTCGTGTATAGCTTATGACTCAGTCTCACCAGATCTTGGGAGTTATTGTCACTGGTATTGTCGAGTTCTATTATGATACCTTGATAGTTTAAATTTGAAGTTCTATTATTATTTTTGCTATTTTTTCATGCATGCTGGGCTTGCCTAGTCTTAGAAATTAGGTTCCATCACAAAATTCTACTGTGGGAGATTGAGGTCATGATAAAATCCGAGCTCTAGAACTCCAATTATGTTGAAAACACCAAATGGGCAAAGTTTGGAATTTTTGTAGCAGTAATTTTTGTGTTTGGGCCCAAAATCCGCTTTTGCAGTATCGCTTTTGAGGCCCTTTTTCGGCTTGTGCGGATTGCACCGGCACTACAATCTTTCCAAACACAAAAATGGGCATAACTCTCTCATACGACATCGGAATTCGATGATTCTTGTTGCTATGGTTCCGAAATCATGAGAAGGATCTAATAGTTCAATAAAAACACAATTTAGAGCTTATTTGTTTAATTTGATAAAAGTAGTAGAAATGATGATGTTGAGGTGGATATGCGGGCACACTAGGATGGATAAGATTAGGAATAAAGATATTCGGGAGAAGGTGGGTGTGGCTCCCATTAATGACAAGATGCAAGAAGCGAGGCTCAGATGGATTAGACACGTACAAAGGAGAAACCCAGATGCTCCGGTAAGGAGGTGTGAGCGGCTGGCTTTGGAAGGCACGAGAAGAGGTAGAGGACGGCCTAAGAAGTATTCGGGAGAGTTGATCAGGCAGGTGTTACGTCTCGCAATATTACGTCGATATTACGTCCCGCAATAGTATATTACGATGATGGTACGTCATGCAATATTGTATTACGATGATGTTATGCCTTGAAATATTACATTACGGTGATGTTACGCTTCGCAGTATTAAGTTACGACGATGTTGCACCTTGTAGTATTGTGCGTTGAAGTTTTTGTAAGGTAATTGACATCAGTCCAAGGAAAAGATTATTTGGAGATTATAAAGATTATAAGTGATGAATAAATTCATGAAGGATAAAGGGGTACACGGATTAAAGAAAACGAGTTTTGTAGAAAGTGCTAACTTGGAAGAAAATACAGGTCGAGCAATAATACCCGATAATTATGAACTAGTACCATGCAAGGTACCATATGACCACGGTAGTACAATATATAAAGTATATATGAAGTACTTTAAAAATAAATAAAATTTAAATAATTTGTAATAATTTTTTAAACTATGCGGGTAATTAATTAATTACTGGATAATAGGACATTATCCAGTTAATTAATAAATGGATAAAAAAATTATTATCCCACCCCACCCCACGTGGCAAGAAGCCACAACATTGGAATGGACTAAGTAGTCATTGTTGCCAAATGGCTAATTATGAAGATGACTAAGATATGACTTACATTTATGTCTTAGTAAGTAAGACTTGTGGTCATTTTTAGAAGACTTAGTAAGCAATTCATGTAACCACATTCTGTATTTGGTTACAAACCATAGAATAGAAACATAATCATTTGTCCAACTTTCAAATCCATAGCAAAGCTTGGTTCAAATTAAGAAGCCGAAACCTTATTCCTTCCAAACCAAAAACGTGATTCATTCCAAAAAGTTCAAGGAACTTACAGCAATTTCGTCCGTGAATTTCTAAGAAGCAGCGGCAAATTTCGCTCAATCAACGAAGGTTTTCTAACGGAGTATTATACGAAGTTTTTCTTACTTCAAATATATTAAGGTCATCCCTTCTTTATTTTGGCATAATTTATACGATACGGACGAAACGTGCAAATGCACAAATTTCATGAATAACTCTATTCATAGAAGTATTAGAGATATCTATGTTGTTGAATTTCCATGTGTCATAATATTTTATCATATATTCATGGGTCTCAGAAAAATACGAAAGTTGAAAAGTGTTTACTTTATGATATTACTCAAAGGCAAAATGGTCTTATGACATTCCGAAATATTTTATTAACGTACTTTTCATACATTGATTTCATGTACATTGACCCATGACCAGATGTCGTTATATACGCGTACATATGGGAAAGGTTATGGCGTTATATAAGCACCATCACCTGATCAGCTGGTATACGATGATGATTTTGCCCACAGTGATCGATATGATATGATTGGATGCCCTCAGGGGCTGATGATATTATGAAACATGTACCTATGCACGACATGACATTCATACGCATATGCATGACGCTAAAATTATTTCATGATTTACAGAGTTATCCAGGCTTACAGGTTGAGTCAATTACTCTATATTTCTTTCATGTATGTTATGTACTTATTTATGTGCCTTGCATACTCGGTACATTTTTTGTACTAACGCCCCTTTTTTCTGAGGATGCTGCGTTTCATGCCCGCAGGTCCCGATAGATAGGTCGAAAGCCCTCCAAGTAGGCTATCAGCTCAGCTGAAGATGTTGGTGCGCTCCATTTGCTTCGGAGTTTCTTGTTTGGTTAGTATGATTTAGACGTGTATTGTTTGGTACGGCGGGACTCTGTCCTGACCTTTATGATATTTATGTACTATTTGAGGTTTGTAGACATGTGTTTTGTACGTGAAAGATTATACGACCTTGTCGGCCTATGTTTTGAGTTTATAAATAATTATGTTGGCCTATTAGGCCCGTAACTTATGTACATATGATGACGTAATAAGAAAGATACGTTACGTTGGTACTCGATTAATTAGGGTACCGGGTGCCCGTCGCGACCCATCGGTTTGGGTCGTGACAGCAGGACACGGCAAGGCTTCAGATTTCTGAGGACATGGCTCTTGATAGGAAGTTGTGAAGATCGAGTATTAGGGTTGTATGTTCGGAGGTAGTTGAGTCTTTCCTTACTTCATACCTTTGTGAGGCTAGTCTGGTAGAGTTTTTGTCGAAGTCAGCTAGTGACAATATTGTGTCTAACTACTCTTTAGTTTTTCATCGTGCCGGGTCAATGTATTATCTATAGCTTTTGCTTTGTATCTACTTTCTCATTTTCATAATGTTATTTTTCATATGGTTTCTTGAATAAATGATATTGAAGCATCAAATACGAGTGTAGTACAACTCAAACCCATCCGAAACTCATTGTAGTCCAACCAAAACTTGCAGATAAGTTCAAAATTATCATGTAAACCTGTTAAACTTTTAAATCATGAATCTAAGCACGTTAAGTCCACTATTTGACTGTGGTCAACTCAAATTGTTAAAATTAGCTAGTATGCAACTCAACTGTCTGAGTCACTCTTAAATATTTTAGATCACAACCAAACTTTGCACACAAGTTTCAATTAACTAAATGAACCCATAAAAGGTCTAAAACCCCAATAGGAGTCTGATAACATCGACGTCAACTCCCGTTCAAACCTATAAACTATCCAATTCTTCAAATTGCCAACTTTCGATAAATAGAGCCAAAACCTTGTAGGAATATCTGAGTTCAAATCCAAACATACGCCCAAGTCCAAAATTACCATACGAACCTATTAAAACTATCAAATTCTGATCCGAGGTCGTTTCCTCAAAATTCAAACCTTATCAGCTCTTCCAACTTAAAGCTTTCAAATTGAGACTTATTCTTCCAAATCAACTCTGAACCACTCGCAAATCAAAACCAACTATACGCATAAGTCATAATGCATAACGTTAAGTTACTCAAGGTCTTAAACTCCCAAACAAAGTGCTGAAACTCAAAATGATCGGTCTTATCGTTACGAATGGTGGAAGCTTGGCCATGCAAGTGAATCATTTATGCATCTTTACATGCTTTTATGTGAATAATAACATGCTACTTTATCCCTCATTTACTGATTGATAATTTAATTGTCATGACTGATTTACTTGTATTGAGTTGATAACTCATTTTTTTGTTGAGTTGATGATATTGCATCTAGTTATATTCTTATTACAAGCTATTACGTATATTGCACAGGTTTTTTGCTTAGTGAGTATCACATCATTTGAACTTCATCACTACTTCACCGAGGTTAGTCTTGATAGTTACTAAGTATATATTATTTCATAACATCATACTATATTTCTGCATATTTTTGTTTAGATCTATATATTAGCAGCATCGCACCTAGGGAGTATGTTCGCTTGCTGATCGAGAGGATTCAAGATAGTGCTGCATCAACGTCGCAGACCCTTGGAGTCCCCTTCCTTTACTTTGATAATGTTGCTTTTACATTCAGATAGTATTGTACTTTTGAGACACCTTTACGTATTCAGTTTAGAGCTCATGACTATGTACAACCTAGTTTCGGGTGTTGGTATTATATATTACTATTTTGGCTTATGTTGACCACTTATATCACTATTTATGATAATGATAATTCAGACCTATTTTATCTTGCCCTGTTGATTGAATGATGTTAGTGTGATTGGCTTGCTTATTCTTGGAGGGTAGGTGCCATCACGATCTTCGATGGAATTTTGGGTCGTTACAGTCGCATACAAGTTATAATACAAATGCTTTGATGTGCCTATTTGATGAATTAATGCTTTCAATTTTTTCTATCTTTGCACAGAATTTCAATACAATCCATTGTTACTATAGGTCACATTTACAAAGTGCTTAAAGCCTTTCTTTTCAACCATATTAAAAGGTTGCTCATCTATAATCAATGTTGCTCTTGATCAAATTTTCTAGTGCTAATTATTATATCACCCTTCTGGCCATCTAACTTTGGTTGAATATTTCTTAAATGATTAAGCAATTATGTTGTGTCATTACGGGTTGTATCATAACTCTTACTACAATGCTTACACTTTGCTTTAGCCCCATCAGAGTCAGTATATCATTCAAAAGCTTTCAAACGGTCGATCAAGATTTCACGAGTTCTCTTTTCTTTGACGTGAGATGTGTATCTTAGGACTATACCAATCACGAGAGAATAAGTTTTAGTATACTATTTTGTCTCTTTGTATATATAAATTTTATGTAAAAATTGCAAGAGGCGTCTTATTTGGTCGTCCCCATTTAACCAATATTTTTTTTTAAAGTTTCAACTTGTACCCACTTTTTAAACAACTTCAGCCCCATTTCTCTTTCTTCTTTCTCCTCCTGCGTTTTCTTTTTCTTCTTCTTCTTCTTCTTCTTCTTCTTCTTCTTCTTCTTCTTCTTCTTCTTCTTCTTCTTCTTCTAATGTTGGTGCTGCTATGCAACTTCAGTTCATGGGATGATTGCCATAAGTATGTTTATCATATTATTTAAAAATAAATTATAAATAATTACGAGTTAGTAGACAATAATTTGTGAATATTTTCACGTACGGGAAGTTTAAGGTCACACTTAGTGATTCTTTTCATGATAATTCTGTTCTTTTCACGTTCATTTGTTTCCAAAATTTTATTGTTTAGATACTGTTGGCAATCTGATTATTTTATAATAGTCTGATTATAACAAAACTAATGAATCTAGGACAAAAAAAACTTCAGCTTATTTAGTGCTGAAGTTTTTACAAATGAGCTAAATAACTTCAGTATCTTCTGCTCAAGTTCTTGAACAAGCTTTATGACAAAACTAATGAATCCAGAACAAAAAAACTTCAGCTTATTTAGTGCTGAAGTTTTTACAGATGAACTAAATAACTTCAACATCTTCTGCTGAAGTTTTTTAAAAAGCTTATCCAGGACAAAAAAACTTAAGCTTTTAGTGCTAAAGTTTTTATAAATGAACTACATAACTTCATCATCTTCTGCTGAATTTTTTTAAAAAGCTTAATGACAAAACTTATGAATCCAGAACAAAAAAACTTCAGCTTATTTAGTGCAATTACAAATAAAAACTTGAGCAAATAGAGAACAAAACTTCAACTACTATGCTTAAGTTCAGCAATTACAAATAAAAAGTTCAGCAAATAGAGAACAAAACTTCAGCTACTATGCTTAAGCTCAGCAATTGCTTCTCCATGACAAATGTATTTCTCCTCATTTTTAGTAAAAAATTAAATAGGTTTGATTTCCTTTTGCTTGGATTATTTGTGATCTCGATTTTTTTTTTAATTCGAAACCCAATAAAAAAATCAATTCAATTTTTTATTTTAAAAAATCTATTTAATTAGGTTTTAGGTTTAAATTAAAAAATGCACACCCCTAGTTAAAAGTGTAATATATTTTTATTAAGATAGTATATGAAGTTATTAATAAGGCTTCAGATATAATATTTTAAAATATTGGGCATTTTATTGATTTAAAGTGGGTCTTTTTTTTTCCAACAACGTGGGTCTACTCGTAAATTTCATATACACAACCAAATAAAATAAAAATAATGAATTTCTACTATTACTAGTACATGTTATTTGGGTGTCTTTTCTTAATTTCCACCTCTCAAACTAATTTTATTGAAAGAAAGAGTCGCTGCTAAGAAGAGCGGGAGAGAGGATCGGCGATGGAGGACGACGTGGAGATGGCTGCGTCGGAAAACGGCGCCGTGGTGGTTCGTCTCTATTTGGGCTTTTATTCCTTCGGTTTTGTTCAATTCTTCAGTTCATCTGTTGTTTTTCTTGTTTCCTGAAACCCTAATTCATGATATTCGCACTTATATGAATAATAATAAAAATAATAGTAATAATGTGTGTAAGCAGGAATTGGATGACATGAAGAAGAGATTGAAAGAAATGGAAGATGAAGCGGCTGCTCTCCGTGAAATGCAGGCCAAAGTCGAGAAAGAGATGGGTTCTGTTCAAGGTCTCCCTCTCTCACTCTCTCTGTGTGTGTGAATTTGATTTATTACTGAAATTCTCGATACATATATTGATTATTCGTGTGTGAATTTTCTAGTGGACCATTATGGGCCTATAGAATGGTTTTTTAATTATATTTATTTGTGGAAGAGGTAGCTAAACTGATCTTATTAAATGGTTCTTATTACTTTATAGATCCTATTGGAAGGTGGGTGTGTGATATACATGTAAATACTTTGGTGGAGGGTGTCCAAGCAACGTCTCCCTCTGTCTTTGAATTATTATGGGAAAAAATTCTTTCTTAATTGATAAAATAGATGCTTTATGCTAGTATTTTCATTTTTCAAGTAGACAATTCTTTTATGTGTATAAGATGATTTTGGTTTATATGTACTTGTGGAAGAGGTAGCTAGATTGATCTTATTAGGTACTAGTTGTCATGAACTTAAGTCCTGTTGGGAATTAAAACAGGGTGGGTAAAATATAATTTGAAGCTTTTTTACGTAATATGATGAGTTAGCTGCCTATAGCGCCTGAAATTTCTGTTTTGCAAATAAATAATGAACCGGAAAGGATAGTCTTTAGCTAGCCAGACCAGCACGTTAGATAAAAGCCTTTTAAAATATTAGTTCATTATAGCAAAGGGTGGAGTAGCAGTAAAATCTATGTTGGTGCTATCTTTTCTGTTTACTTGAAGTTGGTATGTCCTATTGGGGGCATAAGTGGCAAACTAGCTTTTTGTCTGTTAAAACTAAGAAAACTACAACCTTAGGCTAGATATGCTGATATTGGTGGTGTTCAATTATCTTGCTTTTTGTTCTGTGGCATAAGGAAGGTTCTACTAATATTATCCTTGGTGTTATTTTTGTCAATAATCAGTACTAATCACTATTTGTTTGTACCTCGTTACCTTTTAAGATGTTTAATTATGATGACAGTGTGGGTGCAAGGAATATCTTGTTTCTTTCTAAAACTGCAATTATGTAACTTGTGCCTCCCTTTCAAAACTATCTTTGACCCTTTTAACTTTGAATTAAACAATTTTAAAATGGCACTCTCTTCCTTTACATATTGAACTTTGAACCTAAATTTCAAAAGATAGCTTCATCTCACTTTGTTTGGATGGTCTCGAGGTTGTGCAATGGTTGGTTTATGAATGCTGTTTACATTTATATTTTTCAGATGCTTATCTCTAACAGTGAAGAAAGCATAAGTCGTCACGATCTCTGTTTCTCCTTTTTGTTGCATTTTTATTTTGTTTTTTCACCTTAAGTGAAGGCAGACCCTGCTGCTGCTGCAAATCAGGCAAACAAGGAAGAAGTGGATTCTCGGTCTGTTTTTGTTGGAAATGTGAGGCTTCTGCTTACTAAAATATATGATTCTTTAGTTAAATATCATCTTATATTAGCCTCTTCTGCATTGCAACTGTTTATTATTTACTTCTGATTTTTTGTGTGCTTCATATCAACTGATGTTGCATCTTGAATTCTTCTTGGACATATGTGGAAATTAGTATTTTTGAGTTTAATTGGAAAACATCACTCTGTTGATTCCTGAAGCACAAAAATTCAAATGTGATTATACTTTGGATTTTATCCTCCTGCTTTAATTTTTTTATTTAAGATCTATACTTTCTTTTGCTTTCTTTTTTCCTTAAAATGGATGTCTGCTATTGTTTTCATTTAAATATAGTTTTTCTGGCACAAATTAAGTGGTGTATGTAATCATAGGAGACCAGTTATGCAGAAGTGGGACTACTACTCTTACTTTCATGATATCCGTCATAGTCGGAAAACTGTCTTTTTAATCAATCTTTCGTATTTGCCACTGTATTTCGCTTGCATAGAGCTATATGAGGAATCTGAAGGGGATATTGGATGTAAAAAATTATTATCAAAAGTAGAATCATAATCAAGAAACATGTGAGCATCTGGCTCTTGATGGCTATAGAGAAGTGTGAATATAGCTACAAGCCTACAACTTCTTGACTATTTAGCATTGAAATGAATCACAAAGATTGGCTCAGGATGTATTTGATATGCTACAAACTATAAATAAGAAAGCAGAATCAATACCAATGATCGCAAGATCAGAATTCTAGGGTGAAAAAGGAGCAGAAATCTAGGGAGAAATTAACACTCTGTTGTAGAGACTGAAAGGAATTAAGACGGCAGTAAGGAAAGGAAGATGTTAATAGAAGCATGAGAAAGGGAGTGTAATGAGCATGTTTCTACTCAAACTTCTTTTCTCATGTTTCTAATTCATGAACAATCTATTAGGTTATAAGTCTTACCTTGATAAAATACCTTTTAACAATCAATATCTTAACAAAAATATAACCAATTTGGAGATCAGGAATTGTATGAACTGCTATGTAAAGGTTGAAAGTGAAAAAGTTGGTGGATGTGTGGGAAACAGTGTTGCTATAGATTTAGTTTGTATTTTTTTTTTCTTTTTTTCGTCTTCTGAGCCGAGGGTCTATCGGAAACAACCTCTCTGCCCTATCGGGGTAGGGGTAAGGTCTGCGTGCACATTACCCTCCCCAAACCCCATTTTATGGGATTTTACTGGGTAGTTGTTGTTGTAGTAGTTTGTAGGTGTTGCAATTTTGTTTGAATAAACTTTGTTTTTACTAAAAGAAAGGATGGCAAGAAAACGATAGAAATTGGAAATGTAAACGTAATTAGCTGTCCTTAAACTACGTACGGAAGAACTGGAGGTGATAGTGGTCTTGACGCGCGCTAGATCTAGCTTGAGAGCCATTTGATATTTCTTGAGAGCTTGACTTACTAGTTGGTTCCATTAAAATCATAATACGAGTATGATTTAACTATTCTGGGAAGTTCAAAAAGTTAGAATTAGCTTGTGGCGATGATACTTTTGCATGTAATACTCTTAACGGTGGCTTTGTTGTTTTTCTTTCTCTAGCTCTATTTTTTATTCTGTTCAGTTCTTGATTTAGTAATTTTGAAGCTACTTGTGGGTTCTTTTTCCATTATTTTTCATTTCCAATGGATTGAATCAAATTGGTTTAATAGGAGTGTAAAAGAAACCTATGTAGTGGTAAAGAACAACTGTAGTTTTGAACAAAGATCGTATCTCACTTATTACCAATTGAGACATCAGATTACACTCCTATTTATATTCCATGCATTATAATTTGATTTTGAAGGACTGTAATCATTAATAATCAATAATGTACTTGGCTGTCAATCAATGTTTTTGGTGATAAATCTAGTTGGCTTTCTGTGAATTAGTACTCCTTTGTGAGATCCAATTAGAATATAGAAATGGTTGAGAAACCTTTGTGATTATTTGACTGATATTCAGCAGTTTAAGCTAATGTCTGGTCTGGAATGCACATGGAATTTTGATGAACCTGCTCCTGGTAATAATAATGACAGTTGGGGAAGGAATCTCCAACCATAGTTGCTCTTACTGTAGTTATTGCAATTTGCAGTTAAATATTTCTTTTGGTTAGGTCAAATAATATGATGATTTACCACTATTCTGTTTGGTTTCTTTTCTTTGAGTGGGTGATGGTGAGGTTGCAACTCTTTGTTGGTTTAATTTACTAAGCATGTCAACCAAGTGGTTACTTTCATTTGGACTTTTCTACAGCCATTTTGACCTTTGGTCCAGTCTGAGAGTATCTCTTGTGTGTTCATCTGCGGTAGTGAGTTTGAGAGGGTAAACTTGTTTTTATAGGTGGATTATTCATGCACTCCAGAGGAAGTGCAGCAGCATTTTCAGGCATGTGGGACTGTAAATAGAGTTACAATCCGAACTAACAAGTTTGGGCAACCTAAAGGGTATGCTTACGTTGAGTTTCTTGAAACGGAAGCTGTCCAAGAAGCTCTTCTTCTGAATGAATCTGAACTTCATGGCCGCCAACTTAAGGTCAGCCAGTTAGTCCCCTAAGCTCTATGTTGCTCGGACTCTCCGAAAATGTGGCCGGATACGTGTCGGATCCTCCAAAAGTAGTGCATTTTTGAAGGATCCGACACGGGTGCAGCTACATTTTGGAGAGTCCACGCAACATAGCCTAAGCCCACTTTGTTTATCCGGTTGATACATTTAAATATAAGTTCATTTCATTTCCGGCATCCTAGCCTTTCTCAATTGTGATTGCAAATGTTGTGTAGGTATCAGCAAAGAGGACTAATGTACCTGGTATGAAGCCGTATCGTGCTAGGCGGCCCAATCCCTACATGGGATTTCGAGGCCGGACACCATTTATGGCTGCTCCGTATTTTTTCCCTCCTTATGGATACGGGTAACAGTAATCGTCTTATGCTTTTACAATAACTTGTGTTTGCTTCACTCACTCCCGATATTTATTAAATTTGTGACATTATTTTATTATTTATGCTGCAGAAAGGTTCCAAGGGCCAGGGCTCCAATGCGTTACAGCCCCTACTTCTGAGACAGCACTTCCTCTGAGACATACATATACATATCTCTGGATGGTAGGATATTTCATTAAAAGCAGTTGCTTCTTATCCCCTGTATGGCAAGTTGCCTTTCAGAATCTTATTTATCCTGAAATCGATTTTCAAGTGGGCTTTGTGGCAAATATTGTGATCATGAATCCTGTTGGTGTTGCGTCCTTAGAATTCAAGAAAAATATGCATGTTTCAAGTCTCCTATATTGTTTGCAGTCTACC
>MU670037.1:275209-288092 GCA_026770625.1 Nicotiana glauca | reverse complement strand
TTGTCCTTTAATTGGAAAAACTCCCTTCCACCACGCCCTTCGCCGGGTGAGGTAGCGCCGAAAGGAGGTGTGACACACAGTACTGGAATAGAACATTATAGCTACAAACATTACAACATATCATACTTCGTTGCGGCGTACAACTCGATCCCAACAATATCATAATATTTATTGCGTCATACAATCCGATCCCATTATCATATCAATATCTGTTGAGGCGTACAACCCGAGCCCATAATTAATTTATTTTGATACTGTTGCGGTGCACAAATCGTTTCCAATATTAACCTATTAACATGAACAACTCAACACAACCCATAACGTAATCTCTCCACACAAAAGGTACCAAAGTGTGCAAAGTACCAAGGATCTACTAGTACAACAGAGAATAACCAATACCTCGTACTCAAAACCTCAACAATTCATTAATACAAAAACAACTAAGGGACTCAGACAATTCGGTATAACATAATAATGTATAACAAGTAAGGTAAAGGCAATTAAAGGCATAAACAGTGAAAATATTCAACTAGTACACGTGAAATCATATAGCAGGTAAGCAAATATTGATCTAGGAATGAGTAACAAGAACAAGCAATAGTTATATGATAGATAACAAATAAGGCATACATAACAATTAATGACATGTAGCAATCAAGGCAAATAGCGAGACATAACATGGTATAGTTAATGATATAAAGGTAAATAACCCATCCCGCATGCTTTATCCTACGACAACGCATATATACTCGTTACCTTGCGTATACACTGTCTCCACATATAATTAACATAGTAAAAAGACCAAACAAGTCCTAATTCCCTCAAGTCAAGGTTAAACACGACACTTATCTCTTTTCTCAATCAAATCAATACTCAACCACGGCTTTTCTTTAGAACAAGCCTCCAAACTAACCGAATCTAGTCAAATATCATTCAAACAATTCAAAATAAGCTTTAGAAACAACTGACAAATGAAAAGGTTTCAATATTTAGATAAATTGAAAAGGTTTCAATCAAACGAACCTATCGAAATCACTAAAATACCGATCCGGGGTTGTTTAACTAAAACGTTGACCGTGGTCAACCCTAGCCTCATTTTAAGTCAAAAATCATATTTTTTTTCAATATTTTACGTAAAAGATTTTCAAAAAAAGACATGGACTACGCATGCAAATCAATAAATATGAACGAAGCTATGGGATGTCTCAAAATATTGTAATTAAAGCTACTATTCAAAACGACCTATCGTATCGTCACAAGGAGAACGGTATAGGGGAAGTCAGTGTTATTTGAAATATTTTAAACTTCTCCAAAATTTTAAGTAGAGAGAGAATTTTTGTCTCTTATATATTTAAAAATGAAGTTAAAACAATTAAAACAAAATTCTATTGTTAAAGAATGTGGTAGAATGGTTGAGATTTCTTCGCCCTTAACGGGTCTTGAGTTTAAACCCTGAAAATAAAAACGTTTTTTGTAATGCTTTACCCCTTTAGTGAATTATTCAGTGCATATCCTAATTAATCAAACTAATGGATCCTGAATCCAGTAAAAAAGACATACTTTATCGTGGTTTATCTTCCAAAGTCAAATGGAAATTAGAAAACAAAAAGTAAGAAGAATTTTAGGCTCCCTTGAAACTTATGATATATAGGATGTAAGCATCAAAGAAGAAAGTAACTAAGAAGGGCACGAACAAGGGATGTGGTAAAGTGATGGAGTATTCCTTCACCGTTAACCAGAAGTTACGGGTTCGAGTTTCTAGATATGGAATCACCTTTATTAGGGAGCACTTTATTCTCCAATGTGAAATTTTTCCCCACGAATTCGAATTTAATCGGGCCCTAATATGAATAGTGGATATCGGGCGAGAAACCTAAAAAGAAACTAAGAAGGGCCAAGGAGGGTTTGCGGGGAGGGGGTGATGTGTTCCTTGTGGAAACTTGATGACGTGAATGTGTCAAAAATGAAAAAATTTATTTTGTGTCTCATACAACTGACATTAGTTATATGAGGTATCTTGTTTGTCTCATATTTTTGTGGACCCAAAAGTGTAAAATTGGGATTCACAAATTTGTGAGACAAAAAGGAACCTAACACAACTACTATAAGTTGTGTGAAACACACCATAAAACTTGTGTTAAAAAATAAACACGAGTGTATTAGGTTATAATGATGAAATACTCGTCGTCAACCAACCAACCCTGAATGTGTCAAAAGGTAGATGAGACTTCTTCTAAACCAGTTAGGTAAAGTAACTTTTTCCTTCAAATATAAATATTTATTGACAAAAAAAAAAAAAAATTGACTTTCTGTATATTCCACAACTTGTGATTGTGTTCATATCCACTTCTTGACAAAACCAAAAGGTCATAAGTGGATAAGGATTGTGTGCTGATCCTTTGATGTATACCTTTAGCTTTACACAAAAGAAATTTTTTGACTTTTTATTCTCATTTTCAAACTTCCTTTTTTAAAATGGTTATGTGTATATTTTAAATTTATATTTCCAAAATGAAATTACAAGTACCTAAATATATTTTGAAAAAAAAACAATGGTATATATCCCTTAATCATATCTCAGTTGGCTATTAAATATTCTTTGACAGACTTTGGCACTGGCCACTCATGTTTATTTTTATGAATTTAAACCTACCGAAATAAAATACTACTAGTTAGCTGACATAATAAAATTAACGTATCCATTATAGACCACCATACCATGTTTTTAAAAGAACATTAAGGCATAAAGCAATGTCTATATTTTTTCATTCTTTTTTCTTTTTTCGTTTTAATATTTTTGGATGATCTTTGCTATATATTATATATATAAATACCTTAAATGATATTGTGGGAACAAAAGATGAGACAATGACGTTGTATAGCCGTTGTAAAAATAATAGCCAAAAAATGTATAAAATTTATATTTTTTATGTATATATATACATTCTGTATGTTATATACAAAATTATACAAATTTTATACACTTTTTCTGCTATTAGTTTCTGGCGTGAGCTACAAGTGATAATACCCCACAAAAGATTCTATCAGTACAGTGTTAATTTAGACGAAGCATGTTAAAATTAACCATGAACAAACAACTGCAAGTTGATAATCTCAATAGCTAATTAATTTTGATACAATATATATTGTACATATTGCATGCCTACAATTTTCCTTTTAATTGCCCTTGTATTCTGCAAAGGTCTATTAAATTGCCACACTAGGATATCAAAATTGTAGCATGATGTTGCTCATAAAATATTTGTATTAGGGACTTTTCCAAACAATAGTAAAACGACTAACTAAAATAAAGTCAAGATATGTTTGATAAAAATCATCTTTTTGAATCGAATCAAATTATGCGATAATTGGAAAAACTCGATTATGTAATGAGGAATTTCGAGCACTTATGGATGGTGCGGAATAAATTATTCTTTAATTACTTTTTGAGACAACTCTACATCACCTTCTTAAGCTTTATCAAATATGATCATTGCTTAAGTACAATACACCACCTTCTTAATATTTATTCTCTCCGTGTCTCAGTTTATGTGTTATGTTCGAATTTTAAGGGAGTATCAAATATAATTATTGCTTAAATCCGAATTTCGCTATATAAATTAGGATTGAAAAGCCATTAGATATGACTTGTATTTGAATCCAAACTCCGATACATAAATTCGGATAAAAAGAAGTATTAGATATTATAATTATTTAAATTCGATCTTATTCGTAACATAAATTGGGCCAGAAGGAGCATCATGTATAATCATTGCTTGAATATAACGAAATGATACTTTTTGAGTTGATAATATATTTTATCATCAGTAATAAGAACAAAGAGAAAAGGAATATATTAATCATTGTGGAAGGTGAAAAGGCTTGTTATATTTTCCATATATAGATAAAGAAGAAAGTGGTGTTGAGATGAAAATTCTTCACTTCTTTTCTAAACAAGGTATAACGTAGGGTTTCGGATAAGATGACAGTTTCAGACCCTATTGATGATGAATTTTGCCATTGGAGGATTTGGTGAAACTATCCCATCATATCAATTACCAAACCACTTAATTGTAAAGGTCCAATAATTTAATATAATATCAGTAGTCATTAAATAAAAAAGTGTAAGCAAAAGATAAATTTATATATTCATTATTTTGATATAAACACTCGAATTCTTTTCCGTTCTCTCTAAAATATTTTAGAAGAATTCAAGGGCGAGGGTGAGCTTAAGGTGAAAAGTTAAATTTGGTTTATGCAAACTTAAAAAGCTTGATATATAAGAGGCAGGGGCGAAGCCGCACTTAAGTTAGGGTGGTCAACTGATCACTCTTTGTCGTAAAATTACATTGCGTATATAAGTAAGATATTAAATTTTAGAGGTACATAAAATTTATTAAACATCCTTTGTAGAAATTTTTTTTTTTTTTTTTTTTTACGTATTTCAAATTTGAACACAAATTTTGGCTTTGCCGGAAGCTTATGCATACAACTGGGGACTGTAACTACACGTTCAGTTCCCTCCTTGTAATGTTCTACTTTATTCTTTCAATAAAATAACAAATGCCTGGTTGTTAAAGAAAATGGGGAATATGGAAGTGGAACTTTTCGGGTCCAAATTAAACCCAGGATTTGACGGTTCAGACCACATTTGTCTTAGGACCCATTTGACCATAAAAAAAAGATTCACTTTCTAGGAAAAATTTTACTTTTTTTTTTTTGAATTGATCTTTGGCCATGAAAACTTTAAATTTCAATTGAAGATAAATTTCGAAATATTTCTACATTTGAATTTCACTTATTTTTAATTTTTTTTTTACATTTTTCCAAAATTTCACAATTCTTATGTCCAAACGCCTACTTAGACTATTCTGATTCCCTTTGAAGGAATTACTATTTAAGAGACTAAATATGAGTTTCAAACAAGAAGTAAATTTGGTGAGAAGTTGGTATACCATAACTAACTCGCTATAAGTGTCCTTTTTAGCACTTCAGTGCGAATTATTTAAAAGCTTTTTTGACTAGGTACATCAAACCTCCACTTAATTATAATCTTTTTCTCATTGAAAACTAACTCTCTTTTTTTTCTTTTTATTCGGCGTATAAAACCTATATTGGAGGACCGATTAATGTGGATTTGCGTGAGTCCCATTAAAAGGGAGTACTTCCTATTGGAATTTTTTTTCATTCCGAAGGCTCGGACTCGTACTAGTTAAGGGTAGAGTGACCATATCCATTCCTTTTGTTTTTGTTACTATACTTGGCATGTACTATTTGTCCGATATATTTTGCGTTGCCGTCCACCATTAATTTTACAAGGGAGGATAGCTTACCAAATTATAATTGGTTGTAACCTATCAAATTTTCATGACTATCCAGAGCTCATATTTTTCCATTTATCTATTTAAGCTGACCAATTCACTATTTCACTAAAATAAAAAAATTTAAATACTTTTAGTGCGTTTTTGTTCTCAAGTTTCTGTTAGTAATTATCATTGTTATAACTCAAAACATGAACTAGGTCAAAGGCGCGTTAATCTTCTTGTTTGGACGCAGTTGAAAAAATAAAAAGCCTCGTGTTGCACAACCCGTTACTTTGGGAGTATGTGAAGTTGTTAAAATAGCTCGGGCTAGCCAGTTTTCGGACTGGTCATTCAAAAATAGTCAGCGATTGTCAAGTTATTGAAAAACAGTCACTATTTTGCTGCAACAAAGACTAGTCCGGCATAATATACTGGAGTTCCGTGCACCCGTGTATGTTCCTATACTGGAGTATTTTCGAATTTTAAATAGTAATTTCGTTCAGATTTTTCTTTACATGAAAAGTGGCTAAATTTTGATCTTTTTGAAACTGTGGCTATTTTTGAATGACCACTTGTAAATCTAGCTATTTTTGAATTTTTCCCTATGAAGTCTTATAGATTAGGTGTTGTTCGGCCACCAATAATTTCAGTGCAAATTTTATAATTGTATTAAGAGATTCATTAAATATATTTTTTTAAAAACTAAATTCAAAATCCAATTATTAACACTTGATATCATAATTTTAGTATTTAGAACTTATAAAGCTCAAATCCTAGTTCCGCAACCTCTTCTTACACGGAGTACTAAATTATCTACTATCCTTTACGGGGTCGGAGCTAGAGTGTCTGAAAGCCGGCCGAACCCAGTAGCTTTAGTTCGAACCTTGTATTTGTCTTAAATAAATTATTAATTTAAAACTCAATAACTTTGAATCATTAGAATCCCAAACCATAAGCCTGAAATCCTGGTTCCGCCTCCGATCTTTTATGTATCAAAGTGTATACTCTCTTTCGCTTTCCAGACAAAAGAAAATGATTCTCGACTAATACTACTAGTTATATTCTTTCAACAACTATTTTAATAAAATTTCTAAATAGTTTAATATGGTTAAAGGACAAATATTCAATCCAAATCTTACCAAACTTTTAAAGGGAACCAAAAAAAGAAGAAAAACTGCTAATTTATATCCTTGTGAAAACATTAGTAATAACATAATGTTTATTCATCCAAAATTCTTAAAACACAAATAATACATAGTATTCAACATGTTGCTTTTACAATAGGCAAAGAAATAACAAATTATAAATCCCACCTCCACAAAACAAGTGCTAAAATTGTATATTTTCATCAAGTTAAACCTTCTCCTTGTCAGCATATTTTTGTAGAGCATCACCAACCAATTTCCCATACCTAAATTCATCAAATATTTCAACTCCCATATTAACATAAAAATCATAAGATTTCTTGTTCCAAACAGCCACAATTCCTTCAACTGAAGCAAACCCATTATTTGCAGCAATAGAAGCAACAGTCCCAAACAACAAACTCCCCATTCCTAACTTCCTATAACTCTCCCTAAAATAAAGACTCTCAAAATAAATCCCAGCTTTATCATAAAAGCACGAATAATTCGCGTAAAAGAACGCGTATCCAGCAATAAAAACATCTTCTTTTTCATCTCCACATGATTTGGACTTAAATTCCTCAGCTTCTTTGTCCTCAACTGTTGCTCTAAGATCAAATGTTTTTAAAACTGGCTTGAATTTTTCATCTTTTTTGGTATTTTCAAAAGGGGTTGGCGAAACTTCGAGTAAAAGAACTGAGGGTCCATAAAAGAGAGGATTAGGGTTTGCTTTAAATAGAAGATCACAAAGTGAAGATTCAGTAGCTTTGTAAAGATGAGTGTAATTATGATATTCATGAATTTGGTAAAAGAGTTTGTATATATGGGAAATATCAGCTTCATTTGCAAGACGAACTCTAACATAAATTTTTTCAGTAATAGTGAGGTTTTTGTCAGTAGTAGTTGTAGCCATGGTAATAAGTTTGGAAAGGAAAAGTTGAAATATTTTATGAGAAGAGGAAGTTTTGGTTATGAGATAATTGAAGAGGTTTTGGTTATTTATAGTGGAAAATTTGTGTTTTATTTTTTATTTATTTGATGGAGTTGGTGGAAAAAAAACAAACGTACGTACTTACTATGGAGCTTATTCAAGGTGTGCAATTTATCAACATTATAATAATAGTAAAAGTTGGATGAGTTGGTGAACACAAGAGTCATCCACGTACTTTCCTGTTTCTTCAACTTTTCTTGTTGAATTAGTTTGTTTTGAAAACGACTATACATCATTTTTTTTTTTTTTTGTCTTCTTTTTAATAGAAGCAGATGGAACAGCGAAAGAGAATTAGGAAAAATCCTCTATAAAGCCTAGTAAGTAGTAAGAATAGATGAGTAGGTTTATCCTTTATGTGTTCACATTAAATCGCCAAATTATAAGCATCATTATTATTGTATTGAGATATTTTATTGATGGTTTAAGGGAGTTCATTCTTGATGAGGCTCACAATTTGAGACTTTAAGATATTTTATTCATCTAGGTGTCACGAAGATGTATTGTTACTTGAAAAGGCATTACTTGGTGTATTAGTGGGAGTTAGTAGCGAACCTAGAATTTAAAGCAAGTAGGTTCAAAAAAAATAATATTAATACCGACAAGTATGATTTGTCCGATGCTTTTTATTACACTAAATTCATAGTGCTACCACAAAAAGAAGAATTTAAAAAAGTTGCAGTCAACATCTCTTTTTTCTATAAAAGAACGTTGAACAAAAGATTTAAAATATTTAACAAAAACCACTTACTTTAAGTAAATATATTAATAATTTATCTATTTAACTTTTAAAAAAATATTTCAAAGAATTTCACCTTTGTTACTTTAACTAAAAATCTATTTACCCAGTTTAGAAACCTTACTCTAGAAATTGGGAAAAAACTAATTAAAATCTGTAACGAAAAAAGTCGTTAATTTACAAACAAAAGACAATGAAAAAATAAAAATTTATGACTTATGCTAAACTAACACAAATTTATAAGAGAAGGGAGCTTACAAAGTAAACTAATAATTTTCATGTAACATAAAATAAACAATTTAAGTTGAACTAACAAATTATAAATAATTTTAAAGATTGCACTTGCATATTTTAGCAAAAATAATGTAAGATTTCATTTTGTAGAGAAGTTTGACCCTTATAAAGTAAAATAAACTGTAAAATATGTTCTACTAGTTTTTAGATAAGAGATGAAATGTAAAATAAAAAAAAAGTACAAAAATCTATCTATACAGAATAGGAGAAGCAAAGCTATATTATTGTGCCAAGTGTCAAACTAAAATATCAATATGTGTCATATTTTAGGACAAAACTCCAATAAATTTGGAGATTCAAAATAAAAATTAAAAAGAAAAAATATAAAATTTAAATAATTAACCAATTCAGTTATTCAACATCATGGAGTCCTATGTTTTTGGGGAGAAGTTTACATAGAAATAGAAAGAAAGGGGGAAAACATTCACCAATCACGACTGTATTCCCAAAAACGTGGGCATAAAAAACGTTGGTAAAATTTTTGAAACCTTCCGCAGTTAACTACAATATCAAATCCCATATTTTTTGGGCAGTTAATTTAAATTATTTATTAAATCAGAGAAATAAAATAAACTAACTTGAACTGACTCCTTCTCTCATCTTTTCTGATACAAGATTGCATAGTAAGTAAATTAGAAGTGACGAAACTTGTACTCCAAACACGTAAGATCAATTCTTTGGGATTATATCGATTGACTTACTCTTTTAATTTTGTTTTAATTCTCATGTTATAAATAGTTGATGATTTTTAACAAAATCATAATTATGTTAAAATAATACAGACAAGACACGTTTTTGATAGTTAACTTAAATTATTTATTAAATCTGAAAATAAAAAAATTAATATAGAAAAGTTGTTGGCAAAAATGTTTAAACCTTCGGTAGTTAATTAGCACATGAAAACCCACGTTTTTTGCCCAATACTTTTTAAAATTGGAAACTTAGAAAAATTAATTACTCTTCACATCCCATCCCCAGGCCCCGCGTATCTTGTACCCACCCACGATTCCACAACAACCATTAAAAAGCTTTGAGACTTTGAATTCGAATTTGGATTTTCAAAAAATATTATTTGTTTGAATTGGATGTTGTTGCAAAGAATTGTAAATTCTCTATACGTCTTTCTGTATCTCGCAATCCCTAATTTCAGTAATGTAAAGTAAAGAAAAAGAGAGCAGCAATTCCACCATTGACAGCCATTAAAAAGCTTTGAAGCTTTGAATTCGATTTGCGTTTTCAAAAATTATTATTTGTTCGAATTGGGTGTTGTTGCAAATAATTAAAAATATGGTTTGAAGTTTATATATCAATTTTGAGGGATTTTAGTGAAGATTAGACTGGGTTTTGGCTGAATTTTAGATTGAAACTAGAAGAAGAAGAAGAAGAAGAAGAAGAAGAAGAAGAAGAAGAAGAAGAAGAAGAAGAAGAAGAAGAAAACATGATAAACATTATATTTACGAAATTGTAGAAAAATTATGAAAAAAATTGTAGAAAAATTGTTTATATATTTTTCTTTTATTTATTTAACTATTGTATGAAAGTTAAACAACATTGTATTAAAATTATATTTAAGTTGTATGATATTGTAGTTGTATATAACTGAGTAGAAATAATGTGTGAAAAATGTAAATAAGTTGTAGATAAGTTATATAACATATAATTAGTTGTATGAAATCTATTTTTACTATGTATAAATCAGATACAAAATATACAAAAGACATATTGTATAAAATTTGTATTTAAGTTGTATGTTATTGTAGTTGTATTTAACTGGGTAGAAATAATGTGTGAAAGTTGTAGATAAGTTATCGATAAATTGTATAATATATAATTAGTTGTATGAATTTTTTTTTACTATGTATAAATTAGATACAAAATATACAAAAGACATATTGTATGAAAGTTGAACAACATAGTGAATTTCCCCAAATTCACTATGATTTTCCAATTTATATGTGACGATCCAAAGGGGTCATCACCGGATTTCTCCCTTTTTCGTGCTTCCATGGCCTTGAAAACCTCGCTTTTAGTAACCTCGATTTTCATGCGCAATCCGGGTGCGTAGCCGGAAAGCTTTTATGTTGAAATATATAAATTATGTAAAAAAAATTGAAGAATTTTGATATTAATATGATTAAAGTTGACTTTGGTCAATATTTTTGGTAAACGGACCCGGACCCGTAATTTAACGGTCCCGGAGGGTCCGTAGAAAAATATGAGACTCGGGCATGTGCCCGGAGTCGAAATTCGAGGTCTAAAACCCGAGTAAAAGAATTTTTCTGTTAAATTATTTTTCTGAAATTATTAAGGAAAATGGAAATGGAAATTGATTAAAAGACTATGATATCGGGCTCATATTTTGGTTCCGACACCCGATACATATTCTAAATAAGTGTTAAGCGCTTTCTGTAAAGTTTGGTCGAAATCGGACGTCGTTTGACGTGTTTCGGACCTAATTATCTAAAGTTGGAAGTTAAGAAGTTTGAAATGAAAATGATGATTTTGAGGCTAGATTCATTGATTTTGATGTTGTTTTGTTGATTTGATCGCTCGAGTAAGTTCGTAGGATGTTATTGAGTTAGTGTGTGTAATTGGTTAGGAGCCCCGAGGGCTTGGGAGTGTTTTCGGAGGTGTTCGGGGTAGTTTTGCACTTAGGAAAATTGCAGAAAATCTGCAACAGGTGCCCAGTGATTTTATTCTTCGCGTTCGCATTAGGCCTCTCGCGTTTGCGAAGCTTCAGCTTCATCCTTCATCGCGTTCGCATCTGCCTTATCGCGTTCGCGTAGAGTATTTGACTCAGAAGACTTGGCCCTCATTTCACTCATCGTGCTCGCGCTTTCACTTCCGTGTTTCCGTAGCTCAGCCTTCCCTCTTCAATACGTTCGCTACCCCATTATCGCATTCGCGTATAACAGTCCCTGGGCCCCCAGATTTTTCTTCTACGCGTTCGCGTCCCCTGTCACGTGATCGCGATGCATTGCCCAGATTACCCTTCGCGAACGTGACCCTCTTTCCGCGAACGCGAAAGACAATTTTCGCCCAGTTATATTTAATTCCCAGGAACAGTAGTTACAGACTTTTTCACAAAAACATACGAACTCCTTTCTTCTCCAAGCACTTAGGCGTCCATTGAAGCTCCTTTTCATCAGGACTTTTTGGGTTAGTAAATCTTAACTCGTTTTCTTTATTTTCTATCATCATTTATCAGATGGACTCCCACGGTTTTCATTAATTTTTATTTAAGCTATTATAAACTTAAAAATTCATCAAAAAAAAATTTGCCATAGAAATAGTAATAAATCAAAAAAAGATATTGATGGGCAACAAAATCCTAAACTAACTTAAACACCTATCTCCCTCATAAAAACTAAAAAGGTAAAAAACCGCAAAGGTAAAATAACTGAAACGACACCCACGTTCTTAACCATGTATCCACACTCTCTCCCTCAAAAAATAATTCTCCTCCTATTTTTCTTAATCTCGAACTTTGTTCAATGTGCTGGCTTGAAAATTCTTCAATTTCACATCTCCCGCTCAAGGCATTTGGAGTGATTCTACATTCGTGCACTCCGAAGTTCAATTTCCTCGGCAACAACTTTATTAAGCAATGGTTACAAGTTCGAAATCATCCGTTCACTATTTCATCCAGAAAAGGGTCTTTTTTTATTTGAAAAAGTACAAGTTCTGCATTTTAATTTTAATTAATTTACTTCTAAGTAGGTTTTGTTTGTTGTGTAATTTTTCAGTATTGTTTACGAGGATCTATAGGATTCTTCTAATGTGATCGACCAAGGGAGTATATATTCAGTAATAAGGTAAGTTCTATTTTTCCTATTTTTCCCTTTATTTATCCAATTTGGGTATTATTCTTCTCACTCTGTTGAGTTTATAGTACCAACTTTTTGGATCTTCTTTTATTTCTTTCTTTGGGCTAATTCTTTGTATATCTGTTCGATTTCTTTCTTATTTTCCTTAAAGAAACTTTTTCAAGCAATTCCTTTTTAAGAGTGAATCAAATTTTCTTTTTTGTACACTCTTCAGTAATTGATTTTTCTTAAGTTTTTTGGTTTGTTCATCACACAAACGCACACATATATATATGTTGTAGTCGTTGTCAAACATTTGGATTTTCTATAACGTCATTGGCAGACTGGACATTAATTGTAAATTATAATCATCACCATCTAGAAGTCCTCTCCATTATTTCTTCAAGACTTCTGTCACTAGAAACGAAATCAACTCCTGTCTCCAATTTAATCATACGAAAATTTGTACATTGTCCATTTTTAATTGTTGGTTATAGATTTTGCACTCCCGTTACAAAAAAAATTATAATTTTACCAATATTAATAATAACATTTCAAAAAATATTTGGAAATAATTTGGAGAATGAGTAGCAAATAATTAGGGTAAAATAAGAAGAAAAAAATTATTC
>MU670037.1:226450-248324 GCA_026770625.1 Nicotiana glauca | reverse complement strand
ATCAAGACAAAAGAAAAGAAGAAAGTTGTTGGGAAAGATTCCTACAATGGTTTTTCCTCTCAAAATAACCTAATAGTCAATCACTGCCTCCTTTGGGCGAAGTTTATAGTTTAAATAGGGTTTAGGTCTTAAAAATCCCGTTTTTACACTTCAGCCCCTCAACTTTACGGTGCCTGCCGCGGTTCTACCGCGGTCGCGGTGGAACCGTGGCCAAACACCCTTCTGAATCTCTAAACTTCAGCGGCCCTCGTCCACCGCGGTTCTACCGCGGTCGCGGTGGAACCGCGGTAGAACAGTGTTTCTGATTCTTCAGAGCTGTTCAGGCGTGACTTCCATGTAATTTTGTAAATATGGCCTTTTTCTTCCACTTTTAACTCCAAAATTGCTCCTTAACCTTCCTTAACCATTTAGTACCTACAATTCATGAAAAACACTAATAAGAGCATTTTGTCATCATATATATCATCAAAATAACATAAAAATGTGATTATTTAAGGCGTGATTATAGTCAAATTCACCTATTATCAACTATCTATTTTCTAAGTGGATAATATAGTTCTTGCCCATTTCGACTCGTTTTTAAAAAGTTCATTATCCAACCCATTTGTTAATGGATAATATGGGTGACCAGAGGCGGACCCAGGATCTGAGCATGACAGGACACCATGTATACTAATTTTTTGAGATAAAGTTTGGCGGGCAACTCTTTGAAAACTCAATGATTATGATGACTTATCATCCAAGTATAAATAAAAAGAAGTTCTAAAGAAATAGGAAGCATCGAACAAAGAGAGAGATTTCTTTGCAAAATATGTGTTACGGAAAGGAAAGATATTTGATATAAGACTGTTTCAAACTTTAAAATTTCGAGCTTTTTCTCAATTAAAAAATGGGTCTATGATCAAAAGGGTGTTTAAACTTCAAAAATTATCAAAAAAAAACTTACTAACCAAATCAAGATTATGGGTGTGCTAATAGTTAAAGAACTGAATAAAAACCTCAAATTCTTAATTAGTTGTCATTGCCGAAACGAAGTTGACGGATATCCGCAACTTTGTCAAAGTGATTGTTAAAGAAAATTGTGGAAGAAGGACTTGTATTTTTTTTTACTTCTGAAGTGCGATAAATTACAATTTGAGGCTTTTAAGTTTAAGGAAGGGATTTGAAAAGGAATAAAATTAAGTAAGTTGACTATTATATATTAAAATTAAATTATATTTGAATTAAAAAAAGATAAAGTAAAAGTTGAAGCTAGTTTTGAACTCACGAACCCCAGCAAAGCAGGTAAATTAAGCCCCCTGCAAAACCACTCCTCCTGTCCTCCAATCCGCCTCTTTGTGCTTTGGGGCACACGAAACGTATTTAACGGGTCCCAACAATATGCTAAGTTATATATACAGAGTTTTGCCGAGGTTAACGGGATCCTATAATCCCTCAGCCATCAATGCAGGTCCGTCTCTGTGAATAATTATTTTCTTTTAACAATATTTTCTATCTTTACTCACTTATTTTATATCTGAAACTAATTTAATTTCAATCTTTTTTATTTTTTCCTTAAAATTATTTATTTATGGACATAAAAATGTCATAATATATTTAAAATTGCAGATTATGAAAAGTTTTCTTCAATTTTTTCTTATACTATGTGTCCGTTAAATGCCACCACATTAAAATGGAGGAAAAATTACATAAACAGTAGCATTATCTCAAATTGAACAACCATTAAACTTCGTCAACCTTGTCAAAGTTACGCCTGATAGATACTCAACTAATATATTCCATGTTTTCACATTGGAGAAAATAAAAACAAAGAAAAGAGAATGTTCTATACTATGACTTGATTAAAATCATTAGCCTTTTAACTTTAATGTTCCACACTATTATAAGGTAGAACGTTAGCTCATGCAACTGTAGCTCTGAACTTTCGACGAATCAGCAAATGAATATTTTTTTATTAATGGCATTTCTTGTTACGGTTAAATTTCGACACATGCCCAGTAAAGGCAACGACATAAAAGACAACGAGATCGAGTCCGTTTTGTTGGAGAAGTTCGGGAAACACTCTCGAAAGGGGCCATGATTTTACTTCTATTTCTACAATTTATTAGGAAAAAAAGTCTCTCTATTTTTAACCGCATGTTCACCTTTCTTCTTTAATTTGTTACAAAATTTTGGAGTATTTCCTTTTCTTTGTTCAAATTAATAGAATCCAATACTTTGCTGTTTGAATTTTTATTTATAATTAAATAATTATATACTCCCTCCGTGCCAAAATAAGTGATATTTTGGCTTTTTTCTTGTGGTCCAAAATAAGTGATTTTTTCAGATTTCAAGAATGAATTAATAATTTTTTCCTACATTTGCCTTGGAGTAATTAATGTTCGAGTATGTGTTAGGAGTGTTTATGTGAAGAGATAATAAATGTTAATATGATCAATTTTATTGCTAATTAATGTTAAAAGGTTAATCTCTTAATATGTGTGAAAACAACCAAAAAATCACTTATTTTAGACCGGAGAGAGTATTCCTATTTGTAACTCCTATAATATGTTTTAAATATATTATACATAAATTAAAACAAAATGTTTAATTCAAAGTGAGGTGGCATCAATATCCGTGAATAATTATTTAAGAGACATAAAGTAATGAACAAAGTGGTGTAACAATTTGAAGTATACGGATTTTAAACTTGTCATCGAACTTATAGATTATTTTGCTTATTGATTTTATAATTAATTATGAAGTAATAAATATTTAAAAGATTTCTAATATAAATACAAAATCAAACAAATTTTTGGATGAGTTCGTCTAAGCCCATATGTAAATTGTAATTACACATATAGCTCTGCCCTATTTTGCAGTTTTGGACTGTCCCACACCTAACTCCAAAATTGTATAGAGTTAACAAGAGACAAGTAGCTAGTGAGACTACCTCAAATCTTCATTGACTTTTTTGTTCTTGTTTTGAGAAAATGGTCAAACCATCCAACCTACAACTTACCTACCTATCTCTGTAATTAACTTAAATAAAAGTGAATATCCCCCCTCCACCCACCCCCCCTCCCCAAAAAAAAACCCCACCCCAAGCAACTAGAAGAAGAAAAAAGCAGTAAGATATTGATTTGTCCCTATCAATTTGAAGGTGACTTCCATGCCCAATAATTAACCATACTGATAGCCTGTTTGGCCAAGCTTCTTGGGAGGCTAGAAGTGTTTTTTTTCCAAAAGTACTTTTTTTTCTAACTTGAGGTGTTTGGCCAAGCTTATTTGAGAAAAAAAAAGTGCTTTTGGGAAGAAGCAGAAGCAGTTTCAGAGAAGCAGAAAAAAGTAGCTTCTTTCCAAAAGCAGAAGCAGAATCAGTTTTGACTTTTCTTCTTACCTTGAATACCCCTAACAAAATATAGTATATACCAAAATAACCCTTAAATCTAATACTTAGGATATTAATTTATAAATATTTTTTCTTATTTTTAGGAAAACTTTATAATATATAGTGACTTTAGGGGTGAATGCTTTTTATATTTGTTGAAGGAATTTTTATATATTTAACTTATATTAAAAGAATTAAGTACTTTTTAATTTTATTTTCATATTTTACTTAAATAAAATAATTTTTTTAATTATTGCATATAATAGCAAAATTTTGAGATTATTTATTTACTTATAATATTAATTATTAAGTAAATCTATTCATGTCCTTATTCGTAATTTGACACTTAAAAGCACTTTCTAAAAAGCTTGGCCAAACACAAATTATTTCTCAAAAGTGCTTTTCAGACTGATTAGCCAAACACAAACTGCTTCTCTCCAAAAGTACTTTTTTCAAAAGCACTTTTGAAAAAAGCACTTCTCAAAATAAGCTGAATTCTCCAGCTTGGCCAAACATGCTATGACATTGGTACAATGCAATGATTAATGAACATGGTACTTTCATTGAAAAATCTATAGAATATGATAAATAACGATATCGTTTCAATTTCAAACAACTTGAAATTGGTATAAAATTCTTGTTCTTATGCCACTTCAATTAAATTGAGAAAATAAATGTCAAATTGCTCTCATGAGATGATTAAGGACCGTTTTGTCATAGATTTTATCAAATGTTTTCTAAATTTTTTTGACAAATACATATTTGTTTATAAATTATATCCATATTTTAGCAAAAATCCAGATCCCAAAATCAGCTCAAGCCAAAATATTATTATTACATTTATTAAAAATTATCCCAAACTTTTGTATTTTATAAAAGAGCTCACCATTTATTATTTTTTGTTACAATGGTGCTTCATCCTCTTGGTCATCTGATAGTATATTATGTAGTTGACTATAAAAATGATAATTTTGTACTAAATTATTTATGTTCAGGACTATGGTTTGCGATAATGATAATGAATGTTATTGATGAAGATATTGTTGGGTATATGTGATAGTTTTTAAAAGTTGCGGGTATAAGTCATGTTTCATGTTTTTCAAAAAAAAAAAAAATTTTGAAAACTGATGTCCAAACAAATTTTCATCTTCAAATCAACAACAACAGCAACAACCCAGTATAATCCCACTTAGTTGGGTCTGAGGCGGGTAGTGTGTACGCAGATCTTACCCCTACCCTGGGGTAGAGTGACTGTTTCCAAATAGACCCCCGACATCCTTCCCTCCAAGAACTTCCACCTTGCTCTTGGGGAGACTCGAACTCACAACCTCTTGGTTGGAAGTGGGGGTTGCTTACCATCAGAGCAACCTCTCTTGTCTTAATCAAATTTCATCTAAATAAAATTTTTCAAAATAAATTTGAGAATTTATGACCAAACGCGCTAACTAAATATTTATATATGTTCAAGAAAGTTTCTTCAATTTCGTAACTCTACGTGAGTGTAAGCCGCGTGATATCTATTACTCCCTCCGTTTCATATAGATGAGGTAGTTTGACTCGTCATAAAGTTTAAGAAAAAAAAAATTTTTTGAAACTTGTGGTCTTAGAAACTTAAGGGGTAAAAGATTTGTGGGGCTATAATATTTGTGTGACTATAAAAATTTCTTATTAAGAATAAATGGATAAAATGAAGTGTTTAAAGCTAAATTATTTTTAAATTTAAAAATATGTTATTTATTTTAAAATAGACTAAAAAGAAAAATATTTTATCTAATATGAAGCGGAGAGAGTACTAAGTTGGAGGGTTGAGTCAATGTTCCTACATCAACTCAAATGCCCGACCAATAAAATTGGTAAAATAAAGGAAACATAACTGTTGTCTTTTTTTTTTTACACCAAAATGTTATTCGGCATGCAGACCAATGAAACTGGGAAGAAACACGTATTACCAAGCTGGCAAAATGAAGAATTTTTGGAGTAACCACTTGGCTAAGAATGTAAACAAGTGAGGCGGCCTCCGGCGAAATCAGCAAATTTATTAGTCGTATAGCAAATTTAAATTAACATACAAAAAAATTTATAAAATTATAATTTTTTTAATGTATATATAGATAACTTAGATAAAAATTACCAAATCCCCATAAATTCATAAATTATACGCTAGATCCGTCACTTGACCTCAAGGTCCCTAAAGACAATATGTTAATTTCTATCGAGTTCAAAATGTTCACTTATATCTTTCTTAAGTAATAAATACGGGGAGCAAACCCAAACAAAACCAAACCAAAACAAAACACAAGAACACTTGTACTCCCTATAATTACTTGTAAACTCATAATTCTGTTTCTTTGCTCAAGGCAACACATGGAAGATTAGGGTTTCTACTCTATTCGTTGTGGCACATAACTCTGTACTCGGTTTGTTTTCATTCTAGTCTCTTTCACCAAAATTGGCTTTGTCACAAGCATTAGTGCACATGTTTTCCTCTAAGAACACTAGGGAATATGGTTATATTATTGTATCATCTTCTATTATAAAAGGACAGTTTGGTGTATAAAATATTCGATATTTATATAAAATCTTGAAGAGGATCGTATCGCAATTGAGGTGTTATATATGCAGCCTACTCTAATGTAAGTATCAATAATTAATTTCACTGCTCGAACACGTGATCTATATGTCACACGATGACAACTTTATCATTGCTCAGGCTCCCCTTCCCCCTAATGATATGATTTAATGAATAAAATCTTTTCACCTTTAATTATATATTTTAGGTTACAAATCTAATTAAAGGTAAATTTTTAATAAACATGATATTTCATTATAATTTTTTTAATACAAATTTAAATTAATCAGACTAGTGATTTCGAAGAGTAATTTTATTTTGTGCGACCACTTTTATCTCACATATTAGTGGACTAATATCTTATACATTTAAATTCACAATATTCTGGGATCACATAATTATAAAATAAAAAATATACAATTAATGTCATATGTGTGAACCATAAAATAAAAATTTTCTATTTCGAATATTAAACCTATTTGTCCACACGAGTGCTAGTCTCAGTCTCACCAAATATTTTTGGTAAGTCGTGGGACCACCTCAAACCGTCTTTGACTTATTCAGATTACTTTGAAAAACAGTCAAACCATCCAACCTACTAACTTACCTACCCCACTCCTCTTTGACTAATAAAATAACCCCTCTTCCCCTCCTCAACCCCTCAAGCCTCCGCGTGCAATCAGAAGAAACGTGGACTCACTTCTGTCACATACTCCCTCCGTTTCAATTTATGTGAACTTATTTCTTTTTTAGTCCGTACCAAAAAGAATAACTTTTTTTCTTATTTAGAAATAATTTACCTTTACACAATAATTTATAGCCACACAAAATATATGTTCCTCATTTTACACCACAAAATCAAAAAATTTCTCTCTTTTCTTAAATTTCGTACCCAATCAAATGGACTATTACATATTTTCATTAAAAATCTACTAGGACGTGGAACTAAATTACAATCATCAAATTACACGAAGTTCGAAAGGGATCACGTAACCAAACCAAATACCACCCAGTAACGTGTGTATATATATATACATGAAACATATTCTTATTATGTACACAGAATGTGGTTGAGAGCAATGGGCAATGTAGTAATTGACGAGTTCAATTGCACCTATAATTTTTCAATATGGAATATAATTTATATATAAAATTCATTAAATAAAAAATAAAAAATATAATAAATTCAATACTAAAAATCTTAAATATTAAATCCAAAAAATTTAAATCATAAAGCTGCTTATGCTTAAAAGTACCGCAGGCCAATGGCAAGTGGGAAGAAGCATGTATATAAAAAGTTTTTCAAGGTTACTCTTGGCCGAATCCGACTATATTTTCGTACAAGCAAACTACTTTTGTTAAATTACAAATTGATCTTCCTTGTTTTATAAAAGCTAAAAGGAACTGGAGCAAAATATAAAATAATAGATTATATTTATATAATCAATATTAATGCAAAAAATATAAATTTTTGTCGTCTGTTATTTTTGGAGCGGCTAAAAATATATATTGACGCGAGAAGGCCCATAACTACGATTACAGAAGCAACATTATTCCCAACTCCTTAGAGATGCCACTTGAATTTTCCTTTGTCTTCACTTGCAAATGATCAAATTTTTCCTGTTTTTGCTTTGTTATTTTTATTTGCTGATTAGTAGGTCATCACTCATCACTGAAGTACGATCTTAATATTTGTAACTTTGAGGTTCATTCCCTTAATTTGTCGCCTTTGTATTAACTAGTTTCTACGTACGTGTTTCACACGAAACACCCTAACTCAAAAGAGAAAAATATATATAAAAAAAAAAAAGTAAGTACAATACAATATACACGGCTAATAGTGAAAAGTGTTCATGCAATTTATGTCTTATGAAGATGCTAAAAACATCATTTATTTAACTAATTCATACCATGTGTGCTTTATTATCACTATTGCTTTTAAAAACTCCGACAATAGAGTTTTTATTTTTTTTCACTTATTGATCGAACGATATTTATATATTTGATGATAAATATGAATATAACTCTCAAATTAATTGAAAGTATACTATACATATCTTCTTAATACCCCGTTAATAGATTAAAAAGAGTTTCAAATTACAAACAAAATAGGCTAGATTAGATAAGGAAAAAGAGCATATGCTAAATTGGGCACAGAAGTACCCTACATGTACTTCCTCGTAATTATTATGTTTTAAATAGATGTGCGAGGTTTAGTGTACCTAAAACGATAATAATTTTGAATTTTTAAATGTGCTTTTCTAATACAAATAGACAATTAGTAGCCGATCTTTGTTTAGGCACTAAAATTCACAGGTAGTACTTAATCAGAAGTCTATTTCTACTCAATTTTAACAAAAATAACTTATAAATTTATGTTAAGATTAATGCATATAAGAGTATAAGATTCGCTTAATATTTTGATGATATTTTTGTTGTTCAACATTTTATATTTTAATATTCGTGTAGCACGAAGCTCCAACATGAATTGTTAATCAACTTTTTTACACTTTGTGAGTTCATCCGATGATTTATAATTTTGATTATAGTTCGTTTTTTTAAACTTTTGGATATTACGATTAATTTTTTAAGTTTTGAACGGGTTAATATTCATGACTTTGAATTCAACTACGAATTTTCGTTTACTCTTCTTCATTATTTTGATATCTAAATTTTCTTATCTTCTCAAATAATTATAATTAGCTTAAATAATGTAACTCTATTGTGGAATTTAAGTGAGATATAATGAAAATTGTAAAGAATATTACAATAGATAGGAAATCATATACGAATCTATATTCACCTAATACTCAGGAATTTATCGTGAGTGCGTAGTAAATACTAATCCAACTTGGACAATATGCTAGATAATATGATAGTTTATCGACCTTAAATTCCAGTTCCATCCATCTACAGTCAACTTGGACAAAGATATCATGGCTATATTTAAAAAAAAAAAAAATATTATGATAAAACTCAATGATCTACTCAAACATAGGCCTAAGTAAAAAAGGGAGCTTTTACATCTTGGTTTTCTTCAACGGAAGTTGTCAAAGGAAATACCTTGACATCTTCCTCGAGCACAACATACTTATTAGATATCACGGTTATGATTATCATTCATATCGTGATATTCTTATCCAAAACACAGTAATGCAGAATATAACAAACACCCAAGATCTCTATGCACTTCCATGAGAAGCAAAATTAGCTCAGATATTAACTAAGGATGTTTAAGTTAATATCCAATATAATCTTCAAACTTAGAACCATCGCTCATATTTTTAATATTTTTCTTCACATTTGAGGAACTATCAATGTGGATAAACTAATATTTTTAATGCAACATCAAAAATTCATCAAACGTAATGCACTATCATACATCCATTGTTGTAAAAGTCCGTGCTATCGTTGTTAATAGATATTTTTCTTATTGCGAGGCAACTAAGTAATAACAATATATATGGTGGCTAGAAAGTATGGTTTCTAGCTGAGAACCTCTATGAAGAGAAGTTTCAATTTTTTTTAATTGAGTTCCAAAGAGACAATTTGAAATTGAAGCAATTTATAAGGGTCTTGATATTATGGGTTTAGTTTGAGGAAATGTTTTTTTATTTCAACGGAAGCTGTTTTAGTAGGACAAATTATGGTAAAAGTTGTGCTATTTGATTTTACTATATAAGTTTTGTTTATGTGTTTTTCTAATCCAAGTAGATAATTAATTGTCGGTCTTTAGGCATCAAAATCCAGATGTAGTACCTAATTAGGACTCTATTTTTATTATATTTTACTAAAGTAACCTTTAAATTTATGTGTTTTAGGGCTATTTTCGTCAATCAACATTGTATTTATGCTTTTATAATAACTAGTATCTATAAACGTGTGTTACACGTTAATAATGACACGTGATAATTTATTTATTTATATGAAGGAAAAAAAAAATAATTAATAAGTGAAATTACATGTATAATAATACAACAATCATTTAAATACCGAAAAATATTATAACATTATCATAATAAATAAATTTTAAAACAAAAATACATCATCAAAACTTACACAAATGATCAATTTTGTTATGTTAGTTAGATAATTATGTATTATAGTTTAAAAGTATTTAATGTGATGGTATTTCCACGAACACTTCTTTGTGGACAATATTTTTTTGTGTATATTTCCTCCTAATGCTTTGGTTGCTTTGTCTTAACCAAAACTCTTGTTGTCAATCTTGATATCTCTCTTGAAAGTGCAATATACAGTTGTTCGTACAAGTAAACATATTGCGGTAAAAATAGTTCAATGTTTAGGATGTTTGTCCTTGTGCTTATCTGTTATATTTGTAAAACACAAGCATACTAAAAATTATTTTCACACAAATTTAAAAGGACATTCCTTAGTTTTGGAATACGAAAGTTGAATTCAGGAATAAGAATATACTTAGAAGCACATTGATCAGTATCATAATTTTTGCATGTATGACGTTGTTGTCAAAACTTCTATATACCATCTGTGTGCTATTAAATAAGCTATTTGGTGTTTTTAATTTTTTCAGTAGCATGACGGACATATTTTTTTTTTAAATTAACCTATATACAGCGGAAGATCAATTTTAACTTAGTCTATTATATATACGGTGATACTAACATACGTAGGAAACAATAAACTTGACAACAAACATATATGGTAGACGGTCATTTGGTATTAAAGTATTTGAGTATTCTTCTTGGTAGTAATTATTGGTATCATTTTCTGCTAAGCCAAAAACTGAAAAATATTTTATTTTTATTATTAAATTTTACAATTAATCTTTTATTTAGTTGATCAACATATTTATTTCTGCTAGCTAAGATATCTTTTTAATTCTATCGTCTGATTTGCACAAATTGCGTTTTAATCTAGTGATTGAAATATTTCTCTTATTAAATGCACTAGTATTACCATTGGGATTGATAAATAGGTGATCAGGAAAAATCAAATCATCTTTTATTGGATGCTCTTCTTCGTTTTTGATATGAAGCAAGAAGACACTGAATACTGGATATATTCTCACTTTATATTTTTTGTCAGTTGAATCTTTTCCATTTGAGGCAGAAGTATAACTTTGGCAAGCTAGCTTTTACAGTCTCTGTTTTTGTCGATTTTGGAACTATGGTAGTACTTAAGAGAAATCACCTCCCAAACTATTAATTTTCCACCAAATGGTTCATTAATAAGAACTCAAGACAATTATTTTAGTCGTTTGACACTTCGCCATAAGTGTTTCACCCCATATTATCAATTTTTGCTTCTCTTATAAATTTAGCATTGTTGCTCTACTTTGATATATTTGTGATGGTTATTTAAGTTGTTTGATGAGGGATATCAAATCTAGAGTGGGTGGTCTCACAATAAAATCGTTGTTGGTACACCACTTGCTATTATTGCTAATAGTATCATGCCTCTGGATATGATATTTGCAAGTAGTGCATGACATAAAAATATTATTTCGATTCTGTCGGAGGCATCTACAAAGAATAATTCCATTATACCGAAGTCGACTCTTTATAATATAGTCTCGAAAGCTTGTTCTCGATTAGGATTTAGTTTTGATTGTGCTTCCTCAGTCACTTGTATAATACTTTGATTCTTAATAATTTACTAATATTTTTATTTTGCGTTCTAACGCTCTTTTTATGGAATAAATTTATGTCTCATAAGTTTTTTTTAAACTTGAATAAGAAATTTAATCATATGATGAATTAAAAACAATTGAATTGGATTCTCTTACTAAATAATTAACTAAAAAATTTAATTATTTGGTTTTAATATTTAATTTATTCGATGTTGATTCAGATCTTAGTATTAGTTCATCTCTTGTTTTGAATATTTAATCTTTATTGTAATTTTATCCACTATAAATTTTATATTCAAAGAGTAAAAGATTGATATGACATTTCACTTTTAGATCTTTATATTTATAGAATCATTAGTGGTATTGACTCTTACCAACCATTTTATTCTCTTTCTCACACGTTTATTCTTAAATATTTTCTCAGTTCTTGTTTAATAATTGGGTATTTTTTTCGATATTACACGAAAAATTGACTAAAATATATTATCTGAGTAGGAAAATAGTTCAAATATAATACAAAAATATATTATCATGGGGGTATTTTTTTTGGTGGAATGAATTTTTTTTATTCATCTCCAACAACACAGCAAGCTATCCTAGCTTCTATCTATATATAGTTCTGTACATGCATATTCTATCCCCTATATATATCTTCTATCCATCTTCTATCCTTTCCCTTGTTCCGCTTGTTAAGTATTTTCACCATTCGAACTTTACAACCTTCTTTGATTTGCTCACAAACTCTATGTGGTTGAGGGACTGAATTGTTCCATAGAGCTTCATTCCTCCCTTTCTACACATGATAGGTAGTTGCTGCCAAGGCTGCGAATGTAAATTTCCTGCTTAGTTTGCCCCCCATTTTCCTTGCTATTCTTCTCCATAGATGCTGCCCTTCGGTATTTGTAATTGTGACTTTTAACCATTGTAGGATTGTAGTAATGCATCTTCTTGAGAATTGGCACTCATAGAACACATGCTCAGCAGTCTCCATTGAGTCTTCACATAGGACACACATACCATCTGTATTAATACCTCTCCGTGCCAGTCTATCCTTTGTAAGTAGCTTCTTCTGCATCGATAGCCAGCATATGAAGCTATGTTTTGGAATGTTCTACTTGCTCCAGACCCATCTCCCCATTGGCAGTTGTTCAGATTCCCCTTCATCCATGTATATCCTTTTTGGATTGAGTATTTCCCTGTAGCTGACTGCCATCCACCTTGCACATATCCTCCTACCAGTTTATCTCTAATATGGCAGATTTTCTTCCAATACGAACTGCTATCCACTACTACCTTGTACTGCCACCATTTAATTTCAATTCTTTATGCAGTCCATTTAATCTTATGTTTTTTGGTATTGGACATTATGAAGTGGTAATGTATTGCCAATACGGAGGATTCTTATAAAATTGATTTTATTAAACCTTTCTACATATTTTTAATAAAAATTTAATAGCCAAAATTTTATTAGTTTTTAAAATTTTAAATATTTAAAATTAGCAAAGAATGTATTGTATTCCAAAAAATAAGTTATTACAGTTATGTCCTTTCTCTATGAGTTATTCTAGTTAATATTTTAGTGTTATAATAGATATAGATAGATAGAAGGAAAAATATATTGAAATTATAAGTTGACACTTGATATTTATTTTATAGTTTTGTAAGAATTGAGTTATGCAATTTATTTTTCGAAACTCTTAAGAAAGTGTATCTTTTATATGTTTTCGAAATAAAAAGTATTTTTTTAAAAAAATATTTCTAATTAAAATCTTAAATCTTAAGAAAAATCTAAAGCTTTGAAAACTAATTTTTGAGTTTTTAAGAAAATTCAAAAATTGAGCGTAGAAATCTTTAAAAAAAAAATCAAAAGGAACATGATTTCTATGTGGCTGATCATACAAGAAAGGATGCTAACGGCTGACCGACTGAGCAAATGAAACATGAACGTGGATACTACTTATGTATTCTGTAAACGTCAACCAGAGCACCATCATCATATGTTCTATAATTGTCCTATTGTCATGGAACTATGGTATGACATATTCAAATGGTTACAAATTCCAGTACCAGCTACTACATGGAACCAGGTACTCCATTGGTTCATGGGGAAAGCAAAGAAGAAAACAACTGAAGGGCAACTGATGAGAATGGTGGGAGTAGGATCTCTTTCCTAGGAGCTCATAGAAAGATAGCGCTCTGAACGGAAGGGCCCCCGTTATCTAGTTTTTTTCGCTGAATAAAGAAGTAGGATTTTTGGCAAGCAATAAGACACCGGGGCACACGATTACCACGACATATGGCTCTTCGATGAGTTTCACCAGCCACAGCAGTAGTAGTATCGACAAGAGGCTACATCAATAGCTGAAACTTTTTTTCGGGTAGGGTAGGCTTATACAATAATCACATTATATACGATATTCCGCACTTTATGGGTGTTGACACAAGTAGGCCTAGGCCAAGACAAGACACTAATGATTTCAGCAAGAGCAGCCCCCAGCCGGACGGAACGGCGTTACGCAGTCTTCCCTTTTTTGCTTTCGTCCTCCTTTGTCACTGCTGTTCAAGGCATGACCAGAAGAATTGTGTGAAATAAGTGAATTTATCCAGTTGAGGCATTCTTGATTGATTGAGACAAAACGATTCCCTCAATACAGCTTAACTCCGTATCAAAAAGAAAGAAGAGAAAGAAAGGAGAAGAGAACTTCGTATTTTGGAGTCTACTTTTTCTGCTGGCTTGGTTGAACTGGCTAACCCTGCAAATGAAAGAAAAAGGAATGACATCACAATGGCCTTGCTGCTCTTGCTTCTCTGGCTACTGCCGACCTTTTGATTTTTTCATTTTTTTTTTGTTTTCATATTGAAAAAGTAATAAGAATGAGAGGTGTTAAGCTTTTTATCATCCTGGCGTCGAGCTATTTTTCCGTGGATTCCTTTGTCCAGAATAAAAAAATCAAAAGTGGTGGGTCAATTTTCAGAAATTTCATCGTAAATGTGAAATACTTATATAAATAAAAATGCGGGAGAGATAAAAAAGATGCAGGGTCGTTTGGGAAACTACCAAGCTGGAGTACGGTAGGGGCGTTTGTTGACCATAATTTATGAATTCAGTTATCATAGGGAGCATATTTAGAATATCTATAAAAAAGATTTTATGACCAAAGCAAATAACCATACCAAATGCAGATAGCGAAAGAGATGAATCCGTTGTTAGGAATCATTAAATCCTATAAACGATTGTTCAGGTATATCGTGGAAATCCATAACCTGCTTCCATCTGTCCTTAATATCTTTCATCTTATTGCTTTGAGCTCTCTTCGGGAAAGTGTCAAAGTCTAACCTGCTGCTCCTTGATTTCACATAAAAAACGGAGTGAGCTGGGCGGGGAGGCGATACTTGTTATCAGGTCAGAGAGGCCCCACCCCGTCTCCACTGGATCTGTTCCCGGGAGTACCCTCAAAAAAAGGAACCTTTCCTCTCCCCAGCCATTTCGGGTTAAGACTCGACTTTGGATCTTAGCACCCAAAAAGTCGCCCCTTGTGACTGTGAATTGAATGAATAAACGGATGAAATCAAGAAATAATTCAACTAACAGTTCGAACGGGCAGTGCTTAATATGAGTTTTCTCCTGCCCCAGACAGCTTCGAGGCCACGATTCCCAGTAGTAAGTCGTCGGCATATCCTTTTTACTTGAATTTTCAGCGATCGTTTTTTCAACTATTTTAGCGAGCAACTAAGAAGAGAGGGGTATAAAAGAATGAAAGGAATGTCTTCGATCTGGCTCTTGTTCCCTGTAGGTTTCTAGCGGCTAATCCCGTAGCAAGAAAAAAAGCAGAAGCCGAGCCTCAACCAGCAAAGGGGGACAGCAGCCTATTCTTGAAATAAACAACTCGCACACACTCCCTTTCCAAAAAAAATCGAGTTTGGCCAATAGTGGGCCAAGAAATATTAAATGGTGACGAGTGAGAAGAGATCCGTTGTCACCAGTTAAGATGATGTCGTCAACATAAAGCAAAAGGACGATACAGCCTTGTGCGATCGTAGGAAGCTCTATTAGCGAATGCAATTCCCCGCCCGATAAGACTGATCATGCCCTGCTGCTTGGCTTGGAATAGTGTATAACATATGGGTGGAAAGAAATTATAGAATCTTTGAGAAGATGTATAGAGATAGGCAAAGCATTATAAGAGAAATTGTCTACATTTGTAATATTAGAGCTATAGGTAAACTCAAGGATGTCCTCCACCTACAATACAAGTTTGTATAGGAAGGGGAAGAATAGAAGTATACCATGTAAACTTGGCAAATAGGAATAAGGAGTATAGAAAGGATAAGAAGCAGTGACTGATATTGGCTGAGTTAGCCATATATTCATGTAATTTGTTGCCTTGAATTAATAATATTTGAATTGCCAAAAAAAAAATCAAAAGGAATTATTTTTCTAATAACTCAAAATGAGTTTGCAACCAATATTTACAAAGTGGTGAAATAAAAATAATATTTATTTAAAATTCGAAAGATAAGTACCACCTAAATTCTAACAAAGGAGTGGTCCATGCATGAGGCTTACATATAATAATAAATCTTTATGCCCGAAAGTAATTATACTAATAGAATTTCTAAAGGTCTACTATGTCCTAAAACTAATAGGATTATAAAGCTAATATCTATAATTCCGGTTATGTCCTTCTATTATGAGTTATTATGCTTAATATTACAAGGTTATTTTTGTAAACCGACATTGTATTCATGCTTTTATAATAATTAGTATCTATGGACGTGCGTTGTACGTTAATAATGGCACTTGATAGTTTAAATATTTATTTAAACGAAGGAATAATAAAATTTAAGTAATGAGAGAATTTTTATGTATAATAATACAACAATCATCTAAACGCCGAAAAATATTATTGCATTTGCATAATACATGAATTTAAAATAAAAGGACATCATCAAAACTTATACAAATGATCAATTTTGTCATGTTGGTTAGATAATTATGTATTATTTCCTCTAGTCCACTTTAAGTGATTTTTTGATTGCTTTCACACATATTAAAAAACTCACTTTTTAGTATTAATTAACCATATTAACCTTAAAGTGGACCAGAAAGAGTATAGTTTAAAAGTATTTAATGTGATGGTATCTTACTGAACACTTCTTTGTTGACGGTATTTTTGTGTGTGTATGTTTCCTCCTAATGATTTGGTTGCTTTGCCTTAACCAGAACTCTTGTTGTCGATCTTGATATCCCTTTTGTAAGTGCAACATACAGATTGTTATAATCAAGTTTCTATATACGTGTATTTAGCAAATTTTTGAATGAAAGAATAATAAATTACATTTATCAAAAAAATTATATAAAGTAAAAATATTTGTTCTAATGCAATTGATGTGAAAAATGCAATTGTTATTATATATTAAGATAATATTTGAATTCAAAACTATATGATTTGAGAGATAGTTACCAAGTGAAAGAGAGAGATAGATATAATTTGAGAAAGATATGGTGAAAATTATTTGGTGCTAAGTATTTTAAATATTTTCTTTGGTAATAGTTATTGGTATCATCTTGTGTGAAATCAAAATAAATAAATGCTCTGCTCTCACCTGGAAACTTGGCCATCAACATCTAGTTCAAAGCATGTTTATTTCTCCTAAGCTAAGATAATTTTTTTCATGTATTTTTGATAATTTATATTTTTATTTAATGATGAAAATATTTTTATTATTAAGCAATCTTCAATAGCACCATCACCATTGGGCTTGACATTCAATTGGTTTGGGAGAAAGACCAATTATTTTTAATTGTATGCTCTTTTTTGTTCTGACAAGAAACAAAATATCACTTGATATCAGATTCATTCACACTCTTATATTGTTTTGTAAGCCTAATCTTTCCAATTTGATGCCGTAAACATGAAGTTATAATGTTGCATTTATAATTTATGTATTTATTAATTTGGAACTACTGATAGAATTTGACATAAATTACTTTCAAAAATTATCTTTTTGCCCAATAATTCCTCGACGTCCATTATATCTTAAAGCTCATGCCACCGGTGTCGATGGTATGACGCTTCTCCATATAAGTGGTTTATCCCAGATTAATTTTTCGTTTCTATCGATATAACATATCTTCACTATACTTTGATATTTTTATGAAGGTTGTGTCGATTATTTAAAGAGGTATGTTAAATTTTGAGTGAACCATATGACCTCTTGATAAATTCGTTATTGCTATATATGTCACTTGTTATTATAGGTAACATTATCATGTCTCTCGGTGTTTCAAGTTATGTACAATATAAGAATATTCTTTCGATTCATCCTATCTGTCTACATAGAACAATCAGCAATATTAGAGTTGGCTTTTTGTAATATTGAAAGAGAAAAAGTAAAAAGAATTAGTCTAAGACAATTGAGGTTTAACTAAAATTTCTTTTTCCCAATTCTAACACAATATTGCCACATTGTGGAATTGCCACGTGACCTAGGAGAAAGTTCGATATTTTTAGTTTTAGGACTTTAATGTTACTACTATAGTCAAATAACAATTTTGGTTGGATTTAAAGTTCTAAAATTAAGCAAAATCTTAAATATTACTCCCTCCGTTTCATATTAATAGTCATGGTTACTAAAAATAGTTATTTTAAATTATTTGTCATTTTAGAAGTTCAAGACAAAATGATTATTTTTTTCTTTTTTTACCCTTATTAATAATTGTTCTTGAAGATTGGGATAACACATTAATAGAATAAATATTCAATGAAAAGAGATTAATCTTATGAAATAAATAAGGGTAAAATAGTCCAATCCCTTTGCTAATTAATATTTCTTAAGAGGTGTGTAAAAGTGAAACATGACACATAATATGAGACGAAGGGAGTAATACATTTTTATTCAATACGAGTAGTAGTTTTAAAATAATAGCCCTTAGCTTGGAAGCAGTTGTGATGCATAAGTTTATGAGAAATTCCCAAAGTCATAAACTTCTTTTTGAATATCAATTATTACTTGTAATTATTATTTGTACTCTTTCACTTCTTATTACTGCAACAAATTTTGACATGTGTTCTCATTTTCCTCTATTATTCGGTCTAGAACTTTCAGTTTTCAAGTACTATTACCAAGATTAAAGGAATAACTTAAATTTGTATAACTTGCATAAATATTGTGAATGCTATTACTTCTTTGGTTGAAAATATTTATTTAGCTGATTGTATAAATCGATATTAACTTAAAGTTGTTTGGTTGTATATAACTAATATATAATTTAAAGCTGTTTACTTCATTTTTATTTTTGGTCCGAGGCATAGCTATTACTGTTAATGTATTAAAAATACTTTATCAATCTTTTTGATTGTGAACAATAAAAAAAAATTATTTCAAATTAAGATTAAGGATTTTTTTTCCTTCCGAAGAAGTCGATTTCCCGGACAGTCTTTAACTTCAAAAGAAATTTCCTATTAGAAGGAAATAGGTCTTATTTTTTCTTAATTTATAACAATAACTATCGATTCATCTAAATTTTTAATTATTAATGGTGATTATAATTTTATCTAGCATATATTGTAGCAAAATATAATTAATTTTTCCAATATAGAATTATCTTTGAAGAAAAAATACAACTATTGAATGGTATTTTATCGTTTGTTGACTCAAGAATTTGTTAACTATAATTAGGGTAGTTTTAGTGTAGTTTTATAGTATAGTTTTATTCAACGTAGAATGTAACTGACCAAAATCAAAAGGAATATTAATCAAATAAGGAAAGACTTATGAATATAAGTTTAATTGATTTCAAAATCCTAAATATTAGGAAAATAGTAAAATGACTATTTTGTCTAATTTAAAATTTATTTTTAAGGTTATTTTTGTAAACTGACATTGTATTCGTGCTTTTATAATAATATAGATATAAATATAAATATAGATATAGATATAGATATAGATATAGATATAGATTCATTTAGCAAAAGTCAACGCAAGTTTTAGTTCTTGTTTCATAGAGGCGACTTGCATCCAATAAGTTTTTCAAACTTTTCTGTTCCTATTATTACAATTTACATTTTCAGATTGTTCCACAAATAGTACAAATCCTCAACCTACTACAGTGATAAGACAGTTTCACGGGATTCACTATCATTTAATGTATAGTTTAGTTTGATTAAGCATGAAGTTTGAAAACATTAAAAAAATTACAATTTTCGATCTTTAACTAAAGGTGTGTACTGGGGCAGAGCCATAGTATTGGTTGCGGTTCGGCCAAACCCAGTAACTTTTGTTCAAATTCTGTATTTGTCTTAAGAAACTCAATGAATATATACAATATTTAATTTAGAACCCAATAACTTAAATGCACTATTATCTCAAACTCATTAGGTTCAAATCATAGCTACGCTTTTGGTGTGCACAAGAAATACTCTTATAAGCTTAACTTAAACATGTCATGTCTTGCCTATATAAGTGTCATTAAGGATAAAATAAAAATATCACAAGAAATACTCTTATAAGCTTGTGATTTTAAATATGTCATGTCTTGCCAATACGAGTGTCATTAAGGACAAAATAAAAATATTAGACCTGAGAAACTTAGTAACATTGAAAGAATGATATTCTCATTCTTTATTATGCTATTTGGGCCAATACTGCGGCTTCTATGCTAATTAACTGAATATTGGGCCACCATGTATGAATGCCAACCCAGTCAGTTTGTTGATCCAGACCACAGTCAAAAGATTGGATCAAATGCACGGGTACGACACACTCCAAATTGGATGGTGAGATATGTTTTTATGCCTTTAATCATCACATGATAGCCAATTTGATAAATTCGCAGCATTATCTAATAACATCCAACTAGTTAACAATTTATAAACAATTAAGAATCTGAAAAAAATATTACTACTATATAGAGGAAAATTTAGAGTATATATATAGGAACAATACTTGTTAAGAAATGTTATAATTTGTTGAGAAAGGTGTGATTTGAAGTTGTAACTACTCATGCGCAATTTAGTCTATTTATGCTTTGGCGGTTAAGTCTGTTGTTAGGAATTGTTAGAAGCATTTTATTAGCTGATTATCTAGAGTTAGTTATAGAGTATTGGGTTAGATGCGTATATATGACCATACATGTCATTTTTCATTTTTAGCTTAATAAGAAAGCACAAATAGTTTCTCTCTCAATTTGCATGTCTATAGCTTGGTTTCTTCTTCCTCAATTCATAAAATCAACGTGGTATCAGAGCTCTCAGGCTACAGATTCTAGTCTCATTCGATTTATTTTTTCTTGTAAAACATACACAGTGTTGGTAAGATATTTGTTGGAGAGTTCGAGTGAAAAATTCTCGTCAAAAATTGAAGTTGAGCAGCCATGAGAGATACTACTACTACTACTAGTGTAATTGTTGAGGCAGCATGTGTGAATGCCATTGGACCTGGTAAAAATCACGCTCACAAAGAATTTGGAGTTGATCTGCCTCATAATCATCCATTATACATAGGACCTCCTGATACAAATGGAGCATAATGATATTTGGCTTAAAGTATATATATTTATATGTATATTGCCTCGCATTTGACTCATATTTGAAGAGTTTTATATGTGTAATGCAATGATTTATTCTAATTCGTGGTGTTTTTATGTGTCAGAGTCAAATGAAAGTGACTTGAAAAATTAGCTTGCAAATTAAAGCAAAAATGGAAGAATTTGGAGGAAGTACGAGTTTGGTGTCCAGGTTGGCGCTAGGCACCAACCATAATGCCATAGACAGAAGATCCAAAAAGTTTGTTGTCCAGGTCGGCGCCAGGCGCCAAATGAGATGCCAAAGGGCGTATTTTATCCTAATTTGGATGGGACTTAGTGATTTCAACCCTACACGCCCCAACATATATAAAAGGGGTTCTAAACCTATTTTTAGGGGATTGGACATTCTTTGGAGAGGAGAACAATGACACAGAACACTCGGGATCAAGGATTATTAATATTTTTCTTCATCTTTTCTTTGTATTTTTTTTTTATTATCCAACACTTCTAAAATTATTTGATACTATCATGAATGGCTAAAACCCATAGTACTTGAGTTATGATTTAGCCATGAATATTATTTTTCAACGTTGACTTAATCTTAATTATAATTCACCAATATATGGTTGTTTCTTCAATTCTGTGATTAATTGCTTAACTGTTTGGCCAACAGTTAGGTTCTATTTACTATCTATGCTATGCTTGGGAAAGTCATGTTTAGATTAGAGACGAATTGAAGAGAGCACAATCATAACTCTTGGGGGGGGGGGGGGGGGGGGGGGAGGGACGAATTTG
>MU670037.1:204055-223254 GCA_026770625.1 Nicotiana glauca | reverse complement strand
TATCTCAATATCCTTTGCCTCACTCTCCTGTACCAAGACTCTGACTTTGCTATTGATAGGTGTCTTTTTAGATGAACCAGGTTCATTAAGAATGACATTGACTTCATAATCGCAAGAAAGCAGAGTATTAATCTCACTTCTTCATAGGTACCTTGAAATGTGCAAGCACAGTTGTGAGAATGAAACCATAGGGAATGACATGAGTTTTTGGTGCCCTTGATAACTCTATCAGTAGGTCCGCGAGGGTTTCCTGTTCAGATGGAACAGGTTCATCTATATTTTTTCGAGCTGAATCAACCCCTCAGCAGCTTTGCCAGACCCACTTCCCCTTGTTTTGCTTATACTCTCTTCTATTTCAATAAATTCCTCTCCCCAAACAACCATTACACCAGTTTCTTTTATTATACCAACAAGAGTGGGTGAATAATCAGCCACTCTTGTCCCCTTTCCCCTCATAGTACTCCTAGCGCCCTTGCTCTCCTTTTTGTTTTACCACCAACTTCTCCAGATTATGTAGACTCTATACCTGCTATACATCCTACAAATCTATTCTCCAAATTTGCAGCAACTTTAGAAATTGTCTCAAGAGAAACTTTAGAATCAGAAGATACCTATTCAGTTTTGAAAGACCTACTTTCTCCCCCCTTAGTAGCAGACTTAAATGAATCTTCAGATTTCTAGTATTCTTCTTCCCTACCTGCTTTCAATTGCTTGTTTATTTTCTTGATCTCCTCTCCTTCAGCAAAAATCTCACGAGCCATCATCTTTACTCTACTTTTCTTAGAGATTGGTGTGGTTGAAGCAGTGGTAGAAGGTGTGGAAATGGTTTCCTGTGGTGGTGGTGGTGAAGGATTTTCAGAGGTGTTTGGCATATCTAGGCTAGGGTATGGAGAAGAAGAGAATTAGATTATGTCTGGAAGATAAAAGAAGAATGAGAGTTTTTGATGCCTTGAGAGAGTTGAGGTAAGAAATACACTAAAGCTGATCAATACACAGGGAATAATTGATGGGGTAACTATAACTTTTCAAACTCTTAGAAGTTTAATAAAACTAAAATTCAGTTTTGAAGAGACGTTGGAGTGTATCCCTAAAATCTAGATACTTCCATTCGGTTAGGATTCTTTTGAATGGGACTGGTTCACTTGTAACGGATAAGTCCAAAAGGAGTTTGGTATTTGGTAGGACTCTCTGCTTATGATCCAAATATAATTATTTCAAATTATGCAGAGTGTAGAAAACATACCGTGTTATCTTGATGAACCAGGTTTTTCACTGATAATTCTCTTGTGTGAGTCTAAATTTGTCAAAATAGAGAAAATATCATTAGAGATTAATGAGTCATTTTAACACATGGCACAAGAGTATACTATGGAAAGTATGAGACTGAGCAATAATTAATCTAATTATACACAATTTATAGACTTTTTAACCAAAATTTTTTTTCTTTCATTTTTTTCGTTTAACCTTGAACTGGTCCTTTTAGGTGATCTTAATCATGCCTAATTCCAACCTGTTCCTCTCAAAGTGATCTCTATTTAAGGCTTTTGTGAAGATGTCAGCAATTTTCTTGTTAGTAGAAATAAATTCCACAGTGACCAAGCCTTTCTCATAGTTGTCCCTAAAAAAATGGTGCCTAACATCTATGTGCTTAGTTGTCTTATGATGAACCGATTTTTTTGTCCTACTAATAGCACTAGTGTTATCACAAAAAATAGGGATGCAACCACATCAATTCCAAAGTTCAATAATTGTTGTTTGATCCACATCAATTGAGCACAACATGAAGCAATAACAACATACTCCGCTTCAGTAGTAGATAAGGCCATTGAATTTTGCCTTTTGATAGCCTATGACATAAGACATGAACCAAGGAAGTGTGCCTTACCTAGGTTGCTCTTCTTATCAAATAGAAAACCTGAAATCGAGCACAAAGACCTACACTGCATACAATGTCAGGTCTGCTAGTAGTGAGATATAAAAAAGAACCAATCATTCCCCTATACAACTTCTGATCAACAGATGAACCAGGTTTATCTATAGCCAATTTTATGGATGTTGCAATAGGAGTGTCAATTTCTTTGGATATTCCTTCTTGGTTTTGTTACTGAGGAATAGGTTCATGGACAAGTTCCCTCGAGGTTTGAGGATAAGTTCCTCTCTAGTCAGTTCCCCCTATCATGTTGCCTTGGGTAGAAGAACCTGTTCCATCACATGTTCATTCTTCTGTTGCAGCTTCAGTCTGGGCTGCGATATCATTTAAATTTCTTACCAGCCCAATTGCTTCATCTTCATGTTCCAGCTTATCAGAAAGAATGTTAGTTTTAAATAACATATACATTTTTTCTACACACATAGTTATTTTATTGTATATCTTATAAGCTTTACCATATGAAGAATATCCCAAGAATACTCCCTCATCACTTCTGGGATCATACTTACCTATGGAGTCTTTGCCATTATTGTGCACAAAACACTTGTATATAAATGCCCTAAGATGGGATATATTTAGCTTTCTCCCTTTAAGTGAATCATAGGGAATCTTCTTAACAAGAGATCTAGTCATGCAACTATTTATGATGACGCATGCAAAAATTCAGCAAACTTAGCATTTTCAAATTCAGTTCCATGGTAGACCCAATTGATGCAAATTGATTACCTAGTTGTTTTCGTGTTTTTATAGAAAAAAAGTAAACATGTCAAATGCTTCATCTTTATATGTTAAAAATAATGTCCAAGTAAACCTAGAGAAATCATCAACAAGCACCATCACATATCTTTTACCACCTCTGCTTAATGTTCTCAGTGGACCAGAGAGATCTATATGGACCAGTTCCATCACTCTGGGGGTGCTTACCTCTTTCTTGTATTTAAAAGAGGATCTTACATGCTTCCCCTTTGCACAAGCCTAAAAAACTTTATCTTCCGTGAACTTGATGTTAGGCAACCCTATCACCAGATCCTTAGAGACTAATTTGTTGAGTTGAATCAGACTTGCATGTCCAACTCTCTTGTTCCAAAGGAGGGTATCATTGTCCCACACACTTAAGCAAGTGAGTTCATTTTCTGAAAGTGTGGACAAAACTACAATGCATGTATTGTTTACTCTTTTTCCCTGCAAAACAATCTTGCCAATAGTAAGATTAATCACAAAATATTCGGTAGTGGTGAATCCTACCAATTTACCTTTATCACATAATTGTGATACCCTGATTAGACTGTACTTTAGGCCATCTATCAAGTAGACATTCTCAATAAGTAAGAATCAGTCTTATCTACCTTTTCAACCCCAATGATCTCATCTTTTTTCCCATTTCCAAAGGAGACATTACCTCCATTGAGGTCCTCAAGTGAAAGGAACTGGTTCTTCCTTCCCGTCATATGCTTTGAGCAGCCACTATCCATGTACCATATTTGGCTGCTCCCTTTCACTTGGACCCACAAAAGGAAATCAGGGGTTAGTCTTAGGAACCCAAACTAGTTTGGGTCCCTTTCTATAGGCAAAAGGGTGAATCAAATTCTTTTTAGCCCAACCCGGCAGCCTATTTTCCCCTTGAACAAATTCTTTATTCTTTTGACTAGTCTTTTCTCTTGCAATACATTCACTTTTATAGTGACCAATTTTACCACAATGTGTGCAAAATTTTATTCTCAGGAAGTGTGAGGTACTTGCTTTTGGGATCCCACTTAGGTGCAGGGGTCCCGTAGCCAAGTCCTCTCTTATTGTTACTATGGTATTCATGTAGCCATGAAAGTGCATCAGAGGACCTATTCTATTTACAGGTTCTATCTAGCTCGTGCTTAACCTTGTTTAGATCCTCCTTAAGGACTCTTATCTACTCATCTCTTTTGTATAACTCATCTTTTATTTTTCCTACATTTTATTCTAAAGTGAGTTGTGTGTGATCAGATTCCTTTTTACCAGTTCCTAATTTCAATTTTAGATTTTTAGATTTGAGATCTAGGACTGTGGTATCAAGTTCATGAACCTGGTTCTTCAACTCAGCATTTTTACTATCACTTTCACTAGCCCTAAGTTCCAGGTTTTTGCACTTAGCTTTCAGAATCACACACTCCTTAGAAAGCTGTTCCTTTTCATTGTTTATAACCTCAAATTCATCAATGAAATCTAGAAGTAACTCAGAGAGACTTTCTTTAGACAAAAAATTAATCTTGTCTTTGAGATGTATTATACTTACCTCAGATTCCTCATCGGATTTCCCAATTGCCATAAGTGCTTGTTCATCTACATTTTCATCTTCTGAGTCATCATCTAAGCTTTCACCCCAAGCATCAACCATAGCCTTTGTTGATCCTTTGTTTTTCTTGTGATAAACTTGTTCCTTCGTTCAACTCTTTCCTTTTTTCATTCAATTTCCCATTGAGGGCAGTTTTTGATGTGGTGATCAGTCTTCTCATACTTGTAACACCCCTCATTGGTTTGTTTTTCAGGAACTCTTGGTTTATTATAGCTTCCACTTCTTGAGGGACCATTTTCTCTCATTAGGTACTTCTTGAAATCCTTTGTGATCATGGTCATTTCATCCTCCTCTAGATTAGCACCTTCAGTGATTCTGAATGCCATGCTCCTTTCCTTCATGGGTGCATCCATCTTCATGGTTTGCCTTCTAAGTTCATAGGCAGTGAGATTTCCAATTAGCTCATCCAATTTAAGAGTGGCAATGTTCTTTGATTCCTGAATAGCTGTGATTTTGCTTTCCCAAGAGATTGGCAGTACCCTTGTCAAAATATTCTCAACTTTGTCTTCTTCAAGAATAACCTTTCCAAGAGACTTAAGTTCATTTGTTAATGTGGTGAACCTTGTATACATCTCTTGGATGATTTCCCTTTCCTTCATGGTGAAATTCTCATATTGAGAATACAACAGTGTTTCTCTGGACCTCTTCACTTGAGGTGTTCCTTTATGAGCCACTTGCAAAGTGTCCCTGATTTCCTTAGCAGTGGTACGACTTTGAATTCTACTGTACTCGTCTGGACCAAGTCCACACATAAGCCATTTCTTGGCCTTTGTATTCTTTTTCCACTTCCTTAAGTCCTCAGCAATGCAGTCAACACTTGTCTTTGGCACATCCACTCCTTCAGCATTCTTCTTTGTAGTTGCTAGAGGACCATCAATGACTATGTCCCAGAGTTCATAGTATTCTCCTATGATGTGATCTCTCATCCTGTTTTTCCACCAGGAGTAGTAATGGCCATTAAAGAGTGGAGGTCTATAAGTAGATTGCCCTTCCTAGTTCCCAGGTGGTGCACTCATGTTGATCTTTTCCTAAGGTGTTAGCCTCTCAAAGGATAACCTGCTCTGATACAAATTGATATTCTAAACGTCAATACCACAAAAGAGGGGGAGGGGATGATTTATGTGGTACCCAATTTTTTCTTAAACTGCTTCTGGAAGGACCTGGTTCTTCTAGTGTACTAACGACTGCTGTTTGCGAAATTAAAAGTACATAAAATAAAGAACACAAAGATTTTTATGTGAAAAACACCTGGCTCAAAAGGTGAATTAACCACGACCTATTACTCAGTAGGATTTTCCCAAACTTCCACTAAAATCACTGAGCCAAAACTGCATTTACAAAACTCTTTGTAAACCTAAGGATTAACTCTAATCCCGTTATGGCAACCAACCTCTAACTGTTGCGACAACTTCAAGTTAACTCTAACTTGAATACTCAAAATACCTATTACATTTGCTTCTAGATAAAGCTCAAAAGTACAATATTAAAACACCTACTACAATTGAACTAGAAATAAAGAAAGACACATAAAACTCTTTATGAAGCTGGTTCTTCAATCTCGTTCATGTCGCTTCTGGTTTGCACACTTGAATCACACACGAACTGATTGCAAAAAGCCTTGTTATTTTGCTCCCAATTCACGTTTAACTTCTGCGTTTTTGTGCAACACTTTAATGTGAGAACATCCTGCAATTTAAAGAGTTAGTAGATGAAGAAATAACTAGAGTTCTGATGCAACTCTTCCTTAGTGGAAGAGTTCTAGTTGATTTCAACTTCTAACTCCTTTCCTATCTTGAATAGTGTTCTCTTTGATTAATGAGTTCTTCTCCTTATCAATTATGCAACCTTTTTGACCAGGAGATATTAAATACATCAATTTAAGCTTATCTCCTTCACGTAAAACCCGCATGCTTGAATCTGCCCGTTTTTGTGCACCTGAGGGATGGAACACTAGATGGATCTGGTTTATCATGAGTTATTTTGTCAGTCTTCAAAACTAACCTTTACTTGGGCCAACATTAGCATCTATTGCCTAACTACTAGCATAAAAATAGATCACGTATTTTTAGAATCACAAAGTCAAATCTAATTGTTATTACCATTTTCAAGGTTAACACATAGGAATATAGGCGGTAATCTATTTTGAATAGGCGAGTAGTACTTCGGGAGAAGGCTACGGGAGCAATTGTTCGATTAATTAGCAACCATGAGTGAATTGTAGTAAAGGGAGAGTTAACTAGAACACAATAGGATTGGTGAATCGATCACAACCCTGGAATATTTGTCTCTACCGAATACACAACAACCATTTTGCTTCTTGATTATTTAATTACTAGTTATAATTATTGTATCACACTCTTGAACTCATATTGGCTCGACAGATTAACAATCTTGGTGAAATTTAGTGGGTAGTTAATACAAGCTCTGTGGGTTCAACACTCGACTTATCATTTTATTACTTGTACGACCATATATACTTACTTGTGTGTTTGGGAGCAATAAGTTTTTGGCGCCATTGCCGGGACTTGAATATTGACTACTTTCTAGTATTAGCTTTAATTATTTATTTTGTCAAAGTTTGATGTTACTTAATTATTGCTCTACTCTCAAGAACCTTGATTGAATGCGAAGGGTCTGAATCCAGGATAGACTTCAAGGCTTTGACCCCAAACATAAGAGAAACATTTCATAGGAGGTTGAGGGAAGCAAGGGACAAAAATAATCTTCAGGCACTTCTTCAATATCCTGTGAACATTGCAGAAGAGCAACATATGGTTGTTCAATAGGTGGCGATACCTAGCATTGCTAGTGTCACCTCCTGTATTGTGAAGCCTAGAATCACTGTGCACTTTGAGCTGAAAGAGAGCATGATCTAGTTACTACATGCGAATGGGCAGGTTATGGGTCTTCCACACAAGGATTCACAATAGCATATCCATAACTTCTTGGAGATTAGTGATTACTTATATCACTAACGGAGTCACTCCAGACTATGTGAGGCTCACACTTTTCCCGTTCTCTCTATTGGGTAAAGCAATGCGATGGCTGAAGGTAGAACTAGCTAATTCTATTACATCGTGGAATGATTTGGAAAGAAAACTTTTGGCAAGGTTCTTCCCTTCAGGGAAAACTGCAAAGATCAGAAATGAGATAGTTGCCTTCAAATAAAAAACGGGAGAGTCTTTATACTCAGCTTGGGAGAGGTTCAAGGGGTTGCTTAGAGACTGTCCTCATCACAATCAAACAAACAAAGTGTTAGCTCACACTTTCATAGAAGGGCTACATCCTGAGACAAAGATTGTGGTAGATGTTGCAGCTGGAGGTCAAGTGTTGGAGAAAAGCTTGATGAGATATATGAATTATTGAACAAATTCTTAAAAATCAATCCTGATTGGCAAGGAGAGATGTGCAGACACATAGTATAAAAATCTGTAGTGGTTCTTGAGTTAGATTTCGTCTCTGTATTATCAGCGCACATTTACATATTGACCAGTAAAGTAAATCAGATGACCTTGGTAATAAATTAGCAACAAGCAGAGCCAGTGCAACATGTTCAATTGTTTTGTGAAGTATGTAGAGAGGGACGTACGAGTGACTTATAGCCAGTTAATTCGGAGTTTGTCTATTTTGTGGGTAATGCAAATAGGGTCCAGACAAACCAGTATGGGAACACTTACAATCCTAACTGGATGAACCACCTAAACTTCTCTTGAGGTGGAAATCAAGGTGCTCAGAATCACTACAGGCCACAAGAGCCTCAACAACAATATAGACCACCTCAGGCTGAATAACATGCAAACTCGACGCATCATCTTGAGGAGATGATGAAGAAATTAATGGCTAACCACCAAGCCTAAATAGCAGCAATGTTGAATAAATTAATGGCTGACTAGCAGGGCCAAGCAACAACAATGAGAAATTTAGAGCGACAAATGGAACAACTTGCTAGTGCCTAAAAAACTCTACCAGCTAAGACTCTTACTCGTAATGCTGAGCCTTATCCTAAAGCTCATGTCAATACGGTTACCTTGAGAAATGGAAGAGTATTAAAGAAGTTCCAAAGAAAAAGAAGTATATAACTCATCTTGAAGGAGAATAAGTTCCCAAGCCAGTTGAGGAGGATGAGAAAGAGAGCAAAGGATCATAGCCAATAATTGTGACAAGGACACCACCTCAGTTTCACAAAGACTGCAGAAGAAAAAAAGATAATGTTAAGTACAAGAAATTCTTAGATATTTTGAGCCAAGTGTGTGTGAATTTTCCTCTGGTGGAAATTTTGCAGGAAGTGCCTAAGTATGCAAGGTATCTAAGAGATATTGTGGCAAAAAAGAGAAGACATACAAAGTTTGAAATAGTTGCACTTACTGAAGAATGCAGTGCTAGAGTTTAGAGTAAACTTTCTCCTAAGTTGAAAGATCCTAGTGTTGATACCCAATTTTTCCTGTATATTTTTATATGAAAAATAATTTCAAAATAGTGTGTGTGTGTGTATATATATATATATATATATATATATATATATATATATATATATATATATATATATATATATATATATAAGCATGTCCAAGTGTTTTATTATTTTTCCAATTTTTAAAAGATTTTTAAACCAATTTATTGCCCTATTTTAATAGTAAAAAATTAATAATTATTCCCAAAATTATCATTTTTGATGATTCACTTATTTTTTTTCCTCATATTTATACTAAAATGTAGCTCAGGTAATTTTTACATATTTTTATAAATTGATTTGGTATTTTTAAAAGCTAAATTGCACTTAGTTGCAATATTAGCCTATTTTAAGAATTATTTGCATTTATTATTACCAATTTGATTCCAGTATTTTTAATCTAATATTTATATACTATTAATTAATTTAGCACTCTTAATTATTTTATAAATCACTTTACTATTTTTATAAAATAAAAAGGGAAAAAGTGGTTATTTAAAAGTTAGCCCTATTTCATTTAAATTTTAGCCCAAATTGACCCCTCATTAAACCCCAATTTCAGATTTCAAACTGGACCAGCCCAATTCATAAATTACCCGACCCCTAACCCATTAATATTACCCGCCCGACTCCCCTTTTGATCCAGGTTGTTGATCATTTTGATCAATAGCTATAATTTTTCCTTTCCTTTTTAATTTCCCAAACATCTTTAAAGCTAATTACTTTCACCGAATCAGCCGCCTTTGAATCCCTTCGTCTCTCAAACTCTCTCGAACTCTCTGAAACCCTAGCCTCCTTCTACTCCTCTTCAACCACCACTCCACCAGAATCCATGGCTCCTCAGGCCATGGATGGTTGGTACTCACTCCCCTCCATCAATAAACCATGGCTATTCGAAGCTTCGAGACCTAACCTCGATGGTTCTCCTTTAGATCCTTCTTAGATATGTAGATCTATGGCTTCTCCGGCTATTACTCCGACATATTCAAGCACAATGAGCCTTTTCGACTCAGGATCTGACTTTCCTCAAGAACTTTCTCATTTCTAGGGTTTTCTCTAAAACCCTAAGCTGTCTGAGGTTCTTTACTTGTTTATTTTCCTTAGATCTAGAAAATGTTTGTGTTCTATTGAACTTTTTAAAGGTTTTCCCCAAATTCTCTTTTTAAAATCGTTTAATTCCGATTTAGGGTTTCTGAAAGGATTTTCAAAGGCATCTTTCTGATTCTTTGTGTTCTTTCTTTATGTGTGTTTGTGTGTGTTATGCTCTTATGACTTCTCTTACTACGCATGTACCGTTCTTCTACTTTCTTTTTCTACTATACCCATTACTCCTGTACTCACATGATAATCCATGTAGTGGTTTCCTTATTCCTCCACTATATGTGTTTATTGTGAGTTCTTTGATGTTGTTTGCTTTACTGGACTATGTTTGTTTTCTTACTAAGCATGATTCATATGTTTTTACCCAAGTTTGTATCACTTTTTCTTCTGAACTTGTTTAAGTTCTGAGCTTTCTCTCAAAAGGTGTTCTCCATGCTCTTAACTGTGTATCATGTTTGGTTATTTCTCATAAGTCTTTGAAAAAGACTTTTCAACCTCTATCGAGTGGCTTGCCTTCTCACCTCTATGTCTGATTCAATTCGAAACCCTAGGATTTGGGGGTTTCTTAGCAATTTTGATTTTTGTGTTTGAATTAGGGTTCTATTTTGGGACCCTAGACTCTCAGGCTCATTGTGCGTCTACTAATTGGACTTGTACCTCTTCTTGCTTATGATTCTGAACCTTTCTTTGATTAAACTCACTTCTGAATAACTTGACAATCCCTTTTTGATTCACATTTGTGTGCTTTATATATAAGAACTCTGCTTTCAAAAGGTTTTACTAACTAATTGATTGATTCCGAAATCCTTTTAAGGCCTGACTGATTATTACTGATTTTCCCTAATTGAACCCCCTTTACCTTTTCTGACTTGGTTCATTCGAATTAGGCCTATAATATTGATTTCCTTGGCTGTTTGATTGATTCCCTTTCCTTATTTTTTCCAAGCCGTGTACCATTGAACTTTTTCTTTAAATAAATTATGTGTATTTACCCTCCTTATGCTACTTTGAAAAGATTTTAATCAAATTTCTTTCCTTAATTGTATTCTACCCGTTGGAAATCAAATCCCTTAACCGAAGGGAAATTCTATGCGATTGATTGCAAACTATTTTCTTACCTTTCTTACTTGCTTCTCTGCACTATAAAAGGGACTACCCTCCTGCACTTTTAAGGACACTTCGAGTTCAATACCTCGAACTTTTACTTTCAACCTACACACTTACAATACTGCTTTGAGTTCAATACTCTCTCAACACTATGTTTTTCTGAGATCTTTTGGAACTGCTTGCTTACAAATTGGCTTTTCAAGACTACTGTTTCTCTTTACCTATTTTCCCTGAAACTGGTATGTCTGATTTATTTTTTTCTACCTCAACTCTATGTGTTTACTTTATATTTTCAGCATTCTTGTTTACTTTGCTGTTCATGTTCAGTGATTAAACTATGTATGTTCTTTCTTTCCTTGCATTTGTTTCTATTGTGAATCCCTACCCCCTATTCCCCTCTATGTGTCTGAGTTAAGGTTTTGGCCTGGCAATATCCAAATTACTGCTCAGGTCTAAACTTGATCTTCAATGGATCCTAACTCCTAAGATTATCTAACAGGCTGGTCAGGGGTGCGCCAGCATTCCTGATTGCTGGGCATGGCCGCTACTCTGCCCTGGACTCCCTAATTTACCCTATGCACTTACACTTACTCAGACTCTAAGTTTTGCCCCCCTCCTATGAGCCTTTCTTTGGGACCCTGAGTTCCCTCTAAACTTGGACATTTGAGGGCTGGTCCTTCCACACTGCTCTATAATCTCATTCTGCAATATATTTGGGGTGTAAGCACTGCCCGGAGCCCTTTGAGGTTCTTAGGGAATTTTGACACATCCCAAATAAGAGAAAGGTCTTGGAAAAGTGATCTTGGAAGTTGGTTTATCTCATATTGTTAGACCTTGAGTCTGAATTAGGCTGTTTGGTTGTAGCTTGAATTTCTGATGTAATTTTTTTATCTTTCTTGATTCATTCGGGTCTGTAATAATTTTTAATAACTATGGGGTTCTAGTGAAAAAGGGAGGGTCATTTATGTATTCATACGGGTAGACAACATGCTCGTAGGGATTACTATTTACAAATTCTGCATTTATGCATAACATATAGAACTCCTGCCTATAAGTTTCTGCATATAGAAATCATGTATAAGTTTCTGCGCTTACACATTTAGAAATCCTGCCTATAAGTTATGCACTACATGTAGAAATCTTGTCTATAAGATTGTTTCATTACTACATTAGAAATCCTGCCTATAAGATTGTTTCATTACTGCATTAGAAACCATGCCTATAAGCTTCTGCATATAGAAATTATGATTATAGTTTTGTTTCTGCACCTCTCCTTATACGTATGTTATTAGGCAAATAATCATAGGTTTAATAATAATAAACTTCATTCTAGATACCATGCCTATAGGACTCCTACACCTACGTAGTCGTCTTAAAACCATCAACGCTTAGAAATCATGCCTATAGGAAGTAATCAATTGAATCAGCTTCGTCTATTTCACCAATAAGTTTAAAATTAGTAGCAAAGTCGTTTAAAATCTGCAGAACTTTTGTTTATAAAACCAGTAACCTTTCTTTAAAATCAGTATACCTTCTGCATTGTTAGATATCATGCTTATAGGCCTCATCTAGGCATACCAGTAGGTAATTAATCAACTGCTTCAGTCCCTGATAAACTACAACCATACAAGGCCTAATTCGGACTTCTCTTCTGAGAAATATGTGATAAAGCAGCTTATCCTAATGCTTTAAATTTAATTCAGACTATAACCAGTATTTGAAGTCATGCTAGATAATTTGCTTCTTTAAGTGAGGAGGCCTGTTCGAGCCTTTAATCTGCTATGTGTTTCCCCTAACTGCATTATGTGTTTTGTTTGTCGCCTTAGACTTTTATCCTTTTAAACTCTAAAAAAGCCCCCAACTCCCTCCCCTTTTAGGATTAGTAGTCCCAAATGCCTCCGGGACTGATCGGATTGGTACGAGTAATAGCATGCAATAAGTAACGATACTATTCCGCATTTTAATACCTGAACGGGTGGGAAGGGTAGATATGGATATGATGACCACGCGATAACACCACGTGTATAATTGGTTACCGGGTATTGTGTGAGGTGATCCATATTGATTATAAACTTAGGACCCCCTTCCCTTTTACTCGTTTTCATTTATTGTTTAAATCTTTTCTTAAAAATTTTTGCCCTCTTTGCTTCTCCTCAAATTTCAATTTACTTGCAATATTATGTGAAAACTCCCTCTATTTGAACCCTTATTTGTTTACTTTTTCAGTGAAGTCACAATTATAGCATGGTCAGTTACCACACTAGTGGATCATGGGGGGTGACTAACACCTTCCCCACGAGATAATTTCTAGCCCTTACCCAAACTCTGGTTCTTCAACTGAAACCCTTCTTAGTGTTCTAATGCACTTTAATCATTAGGTGGCGGCTCGTCAATTCAAAACCCAATTCTCAAAAGGGAACGAGTTATCCTCCCAAATGTCATAAACCCGATTTCGCCTTAGAAAAAAGGGGCATCGACACCTAGGAGTTTCAAAATTCCTCCGTCTCTTGGAAAACAAGAAGTTGGTAAAGCCCTGTGTGATTTAAGGGATAGTATGATTTTGATGCCATCCTTTTTGCTCCAGCGACTCGGATTGGGGGTGCTTAGACCTACTACAATCACTTTACAACTAACAGATATGTCAGTTGTTATGCCAGAATGAACTATTGAGGATGTGTTAGTTCGAGTGGGAAAGTTTATTCTTCCTGTTGATTTTATTGTTCTTGACTACGAGGTAGATGAGAAAGTGCCCCTTATCTTAGGTGACCATTCTTAGCCACTGGTGGAGCAATTATTGATGTAAGGGAAGGAAAGTTGAAGATGAGCGTTGAAGATGAAGAAATCACTTTTAATGTGTACAAGGCACTTAAGCTCCCTAAGCATTATGAGGACTTGTGCATGATTACTGTGGTAGAATTGAAGGGGATAAAGCAAAGTCCTTATGTGAATAGTAATGATTCAGATGGGACAATTGATTTGGAGACAACTGAAGTAGAGGAGGTGGTATTGTAAGCCGAGTGTGTAAAGATGATTAAGAAAAGAGCTAGAGATGAAAGAGGAGACCTTTTGAGAGCATGCAAAAAGGCTAGACTTCATGGGAGAAAGAAAAAAAGAAAATGCCCAACCTTAGTAGAGTAGCAGAGTCGTGCCATGACTATAAATAAGGTACGTGTTGGGAGGAAATCCAGCCTGAATTTTATTTTCTTATTTTTATTTTTTTTAGTTTTAAGTTTTATGTTGTTTTTATTTTGTAGGGTAGGGGAAGTATGAGTACCCGAAATTGAAGCTGAGGAGCATGTTTGAGCATAAGTGTGGGGTCGTCCCGACCCTTAATATTGAGAATCATTCCGAGCTAGACTCGAGAAGGCCTCAGGGAGTATTTCTCACCGTTGTTTAATATTTTTGTCTGTGATCATGCATCGAGGACCATGCATAATATAAGTTTGGGATGGGAAATTACTTTCTGTGTAGTGTAATTGTATAAATATTGTTATTATTTTTCTTTTAGCACATAGTAGTAGATATTAATATTCAAAGGGAAAAAATGAAAAAAAAAATCAGAAAACACTTGGACTTTTCTCGAAAATGGATCTTTAGGACAATTTTTATGAGGGAGTAAAGTCCGATTAAAAACATCAAATTTCTTTTGTAGCATAGTTAGGTAGTATTCTTTGATTTTTCTTTGGGCGCTGATTCTTTTCCAATGATGTAGCTCGAACCGGGTACTTTATTTTTCTTTTACGAGTAGGTTAGGAATAAAATAAGTTGCTCTGAGTTACCTATTGACGTGTTTGGTGCTGGCATATTAGGCTTTGACATGTACTCTATCTTCCAGTACATTTGATTTGAATTGTGATGACTAAGTAAAATGAATAACCTACTCTGTGACGCTTTCTTAGTTGTTTGACTTGTATGACACACAATGCAATATTGCTTAAAATTTCTCAATTAGATGTTATTGATTGACTTTAGAGTTAAACAAAACTGTCTTGATTGAGTCATGTGCAAGGTGTGTGTCACACCTCCTTTTTCACTACCCTCGGAAGGGTGTAAGGGAGTTTTTTCCAATTTAAGTGACAACCGAAATGGGATTAATTATATTAAAATCAAAGTCGTCACTTGAAATAATTTATGGTATCCCACGTCACCCGTTTAAAATCCCGAATCGAGGAAAGTTGACTCTTAATGATGGTCTGCGAACACATGAATCCGGGTAAGGAATTCTATTAAACCGGGAGAAGGTGTTAGGCATTCCCAAGTTACTTGGTTCTAGCACGGTTGCTTTGATCATACTTGGCTTATGAAATTGTCTAATTATTTATTTTAGAACCTATGTGCATTTGTCTCTTTTAATTAAATTTTTTTTATCTTAAAACGGGTCACGCGTATGTGTACCCATTCATTTGGTGCGTCAAAAATCATGTCAGACGAACATGTCCACAATTAATGACGCTTTATTATTATTAAGGAAAGTTTGGCTAAAGTTGCGTGAACGCATACTCCGTTTTTGTTTTTTTAGAAATCGTAATCATGTCACGCGAACGTGTCCACAACCACGACAATATATTAAACGTGCCTAAAGTAAGACTACGATCATTTGTTGTTTGTTATATCTAAATTAAGCAATTAATACGAGGGCCATGTATGATTAACTTGTGGATGGCACACCTCAAAACTATATAAATTAAAATTAATTAGTGACCTATTAAACGAATTTCACTAGTAAGAGAATTTATTCGGGGTTGCGCGAACGCATACTCTGAGTTGTGTTTTTAGAATCGTAATCGTGTCATGTGAATATGTACATAATCACAATTTTATTTTAAATGGCCCTAAAGGCTTTTCTACGAATATTCATTATTAATGTCTAATTACAACACATGAGGGCCTTAGATTAATTTTAATGACACACCTCAATCTAATTACGAGAATTATTTTAACCAACGATTTAAATCCATATTTATACCACTACTGATTAATAGGAGGCACACTGGGTTTTTGGCATTTGGGCCCAGCTTGTTATAGACATAATTCTCAACAACCATTAACCAAGGATATGGGCCTAAAATGCAAGGCCAAAGAATGGTGAGGCAAGCAATTTTTCATTTTTCAGAAGGGCCTCAAAGTTTAGACACAAAGTAAACTAAATCGGTAAAAATGAATGTAAAAAAAATATGGGCCTCAAGATCGAGTCCCCATAGAGGGAGAAGACCTCCGAAGCCCAAGGAGCTGGCTGGGTCCAATGGACTAATCAACCTGTAGTAAATTGGTATACCAAAGCCAAAATGCTACAACACCCAAATAATCATATTACCTTTCTAAAAGGAAAACTACTAGAATTTAATTGAATAAAATATAAGAATCAGTGTTCCCATCTCAAATTGACTCGAGCTAGGTTATAAACACACTGTGTGAGATTCAGACCTCAATTCTGACCTTTACAAGCAATAGTGGAAATTCTCACAATTTGAAATAGTTAACATTTATCAATCTAACAACTATTTACTCAACTGTAGCAAAAAAAAAAAAAAAAAGCTTGAACCAAACTCTAAAAGAAAATAAACCAATGAAATAGTCCTATAACTAACTCCTGAATCTGAAAGTTAACTCCAATTTTGAACAAATTTAAACTGAATCACAAGAAATTACTCATATGACCTAGACCCTTAACTGCAAAAGCCCTGAACCTTTCTCTATACCCATGACAAGTTTTAACCAACTCACAATCTAACAAGCGACACTGAAATCTTCACCCCCAGACTTAACAGCGTGATACAACATCAATAATCATGAAAGGGAAGTAGAATGCATATAATAAAGCTATACTATTACAGGATATAAATAAATGAAATTAAAGAACAGGGGAATAAGATTCCACAAATGACTCATATTCATCATATTTTCCACATCCGATTGCACATTTATATATCACATGATATTCACAGTCCAAGGAATACCTGAAGATTAAAATAAAATAATGAGAGTGAGGAGTTCAACAACAGCAGTAGACCAGTGTCATCAACACAACAACATTCAGCTTTTAAACCATTTTTGAGACCAAATGAGCCAGAAATCCTTTGAAAGTCTTAAGCTATTACTAACAATGAACTCAAAGAGATAATTCCCAGCAGTTTATGACCCAAAATGATGCAGGAAATTTTTAGTATTTTCAGAGTATCCAAAGGCTGCCCAAAAGAGTGAAGGGAATGCCTTATTTATATAACAAAATTCTGTTGTGTGCCCTCCAAGGCAAGGCAATGGGATATCCCCAAAATACCCCTCACAGGGCATCTTCTCTTAACAGAAAATGGACAACTGTCCCTTTCTCATTGTTGCAACACTTTAGCTAACCAAATGAGGCCAGTTGCCCTTGTTCTAGACTAATATGGTATTTCCCTAAATAAACCCTAAATTACCCTTATACAACTTGCTTATTATTGTCCCTGGATAAATCTTTTATGGCCCTTTTAAGTTTTCTTACTTACAATTAGCCCCCTCCAGATCCTTAAGGATTGACAAATATGGCAAACAGGACCAATCAAAACAAGTAATCACTAACGGATCAAAACAGACCCAAAGAGCCCAAAACTTTGAACATCTTAAAGCTTGGAAACAAACTTAAAATGAACTAAGTTCATAATGAAACCCAGATAAACATGAACTTTAGACCAGAAATATTTAAGCTAATTAAACGACGTAAGCATACTAAGCTATGATTTAGAAAAGCAAAACGATAATTGAAACTTGCAGTAACCAACAAACTAAACTAATTGAACACGAGCCAAACCAAATTAATAAATCTAAATGAAACCTAACACACTACTGCTTAAGCAATAAGATATCCTATTAATCTATGATTTATAATTATCCAAATTTCTTTATTTTCTGGTAAAAAAAAAGAAAAATAAAAGAAAAAAAATTAAGGAAAAGGGAAGAAAACAAAGGAAAATGGGAAGAGAAATCAAAGAAAAAGTTGGAGAAAACAAATGACATACCTAAGCTATGCAGACGACGGTTGGTGTCACGACCCTAGTTCACCAATTGTGAACACGTCATGACGGCACCTAGTCTTCGTGACCAGGTAAGCCTAACACCTTGCGGAAGTAATATCATTTGCGAAAAAATTTATAATCAAAACTAAATATCGGGAATAATGTATATAAATTTTCTCTTGGCACATACACTTTAACTCTTAGCATTCTGAAACTATCCCAAAGACCAGGAAACCCACGGGCAATACAGGCTAAGAGAATCATAAGATACAGCTCTAATATCCGAAAATGTCTAAACAACTGAATACATGAAATGGAACTGCTAACTACAGGATAGAGTAGAAGGAGACTCTTCGGTCTGCTGACGCGGCAGATGTACCTCAAGTCTCCGAATATAGCACCTGGATCACTAATAATGTGCTCGCCCAGAAGTACCTGGATCTGATCATGAAAAACATGCGCAGGAAGGGCATGAGTACACCACAGCGGTACTCAGTAAGTGCCAAGCCTAACCTCGGTTGGGTAGTGACGAGGAAGGTCAGGGCCCTACTGAGGTAAAACATAATAATCAATATAATAATGAGAGGCAATATGAGTATAATCGCAACAGAAATCCAACAGGAAGATAAGTAAACAGTAACATAGAACAACACAATCAGTGAATACAGGTATAAATCACAACCAGATATTTAACATCGGGGATCTCCTGGTATCCCGAGGATCACTTGGTATCCTCAATAAATCGTTCGGGGATCTTTTGGTATCCCGAGGATCTCTTGGTATGCTCAATAAAGATTCTGGGATCTCTTGGTATCCACAATAATAATCCAGGGATCTCTTGGTATCCCGAGGATCTCTTGGTATCCCGAGGATCTCTTGGTATCCTCACTAATAAATTCTGGGACCTCTTGGTATCCACAATAATAATTCGGGGATCTCTTGGTATCCCGAGGATCTCTTGGTATCCTCAATAAAGATTCAGGGATCTCTTGGTATCCATAATAATAATTCAGGGATCTCTTGGTATCCTGAGGATCTCTTGGTATCCTCAATAATAAATTCTGGGATCTCTTGGTATCCGCAGTATATAATCATTTCTGTGCCAGGGATCTCTTGGTATCCCGCACTCTCAGTCTTAGAACATAACACGTACAGGGGGATCTCCCGGGAATCGAACCCGTAGTCCCAAAGTAAACAAATAAGGGGGGAGTTACCTGGACCCCACATCCGTAGTCCCAATGTAAATGCACAACCAAGATCAGAGAAATATTCAGAAATTGAAGTATAACAATA